>JAQIXI010001342.1:0-14276 GCA_034700165.1 Galumnidae sp. Gr-Ori-00277 | reverse complement strand
GGTTTTTAGGTGTTTTTGGCTATAAATACATACAATTCACTCATATTTAACGTATTTTATCACTTTTTATGCATAAACCTAAGGATTTTTGACAAAAAACGACTCTTCACTGAAGACTTCGGCAAATAATCAATTATAGAACTCAACACAAATATTAGAGAAATGGTTCCAAACGATAAACTATATTAAGGATAAGTCTTATTATTATTATTATTTATGGTAATTATCAGGAATAACCAAAAGTCTCTTCCCTAGGACAAAAAATCTCGATAGACATAGTGCTTGTCCATAGACCCTAATGTAAAAGGTTCAAGATCCAAGGAGGTGGGTATTTTGCCGATTTTGCTCTCCAAGATGGAGCACCCTTACGGAATACCCCTCCCCTTTGACCATCCCTGTAATTATGGTTATGACTCACATCGATATCATATGATAATTATTGAATGGCACAGGCCATTCCCTCATAATCGCAATCATCACTTAAACTTATTGGAACTCTTGTAACAGGGTAAATTACTGGAAAGAAAATAAATGTTAATATTATGAAAAACATAAACCCTTACTATTGTTAATAGCGTTTGAGATATCGGACGGACGACACGTCGAAGGAATGCAAAAACCATTCATTACTTTAAGATTAGGGAAAGTATTGACATCAAGAAAACCAATGACAGAGAGCCAGTCCTCTTGTGTTCGTTTGTATGAACTTTTGATAGAATTTGAGAAAAGTTGCTTGGTAAGGTTGTTGTTAATCATGGTCGTGGTCATATTCTCCATTAAACTCAAGGGGTAATACTCTTGAATGGGATTAACATAAGTGCCATACATTACACCACAATATTGTCCAGTGATTATCGGTTTATCCTTTTCTGGTGGACTTTCAATGCTTAAGCACTGGTCCCAATCGCCGAGTGGTATACCCGACAACTCTAGTATTCCATTTGTAGGTCGTGGCTGAGACTCAATAACTATTATTTATATATAAAAATATACCAGGCATTTTATTTATTTAATTATAAGAAGTGGTCTTGCTTACATTTAAAAGCCCAGAGCTCTCCATTCTTTATCGCTTCCATTATTCTGACCAAAGATGTCATACAATCTGAGGGCAAATCAATGGTCATCAAAGTCTCTGATAGTCTACTGCTTAGCCTTTTATTAAAATCAGACATTTTTCGACTAACATTACGACTGTATTCTTGCAAACGACTCATTGCTGTAATAATATCTTTAAAAGAGTCCAGTTTTGACTTAATATTATGTTTTCCCTCTTCATGGTCTTCTGGAGTGAATATTTCGAGCCATTTATCAATGATCTGATCAGATGAGCACCGGTTAACCTCTTCATTAGTTTTATATTCATTTACATTATTTGTATGAAAAGCACTTAAAATGAGAGAATTAATGTTTAAAATATAAAATGTTAAAAGAATTTTCACCAAGAACATTTTTAAATAGAAGTAGCAAGGTATTTCAATATTATTAAAACTTAAACAAAAATAGATACAATCATATTCTTATTTAATAGAACATATTGTACAAGTAAAAATACAAAGAAATTACAATATGTTCTTCAATAATTAATAACTAGCAACTTTCCTTAATAAAAAAAATCTGATGTAAAGCTCTTGGAAAAAATAAAACTATTTTAAACATATCTTTGAAAAATCATTCAATAAATAAAAATTCGAAGAATAAAAACAAATTTCCACAAAAAGATATTTTTACGTTTCTCTAAAAATCTACATTTTTGAGCATGGTTTATTTTTAAAATCAACTCATAAATAATAATTAATAGACAAGTGTCATAAATTATCCTTGAACAATTTATCCTATTTTATCATTATTGATGTTAACCTTCTCCATTTTGTAATTTTTATTTTCTAAAATTACCCATTAACAATTTTCCAGTATTCAACAGCATTGAACTTGTATAATTTCAGTTGAACTTGATCATTTTTCATCATAAAAATATTATTTAATTCCTTCTATTGTCGGGAACTTAATTGTCGTTAAAAATGTATATAAAAACTCAAAACTAAATAATAGTCACGTATTATATCAATATTTTCAATTAGCAAGGTGAAGAATATTCCCATAATGAGACGTCTAATTATACTCTTACTAGTTTTGGTTTCATTTAACATGGTTATAACTCTGCAATCTCATAATCAAGGTTTATATGACTATTGATAATTAATTGATCATGGAAAATTATTTACTTTATATAGAGTGTCGAAATGGGTTTTGGATGAAAAGAGCCTATCCCTGTCCTATCACATGTAAAAATTATCCCAAAGGGCAGAGACATTGTACCAGGAACCTGATATCTCGCTGTCAATGTTACCCTAATTTCATATTGACTGATGTCAACAGTAAAGTCTGTGTCAAACCGAAAGAATGTCCGCCCATTCAAAAGTGGATAAACCATTAATGAGTAAAATATGTCTTCACTGGAGAATACATATATTTTATTAATAAAATTACTCAATAATTTGAAGTATTTTTACTCATAAATCATATATTATTATAATTATATTCAAAGAAAATATTTCAAAACAATTAAAAGGAAAAATTGTGTCACAGATTTGTCATAAAAGGGAAAGAAAGACATTTAGAGTTTGAATTTTTTGCTGAAAAAAATTTTGCGCAAATTTTTATTTGAATTTATTTTGGACACAAAGAGATAAAAACATAAAATTATAATAAAATAAGAAATTATTGTATTTTTATTTAAATTTTCGTGAATTTAACGCTTTATATATTAAACAATATTTTATATAATAATTGTTATTATTTTCCAAATAATGTCATAAAATGTAAATACTTTTCCATTTTTCCAGTCATAGAATTATTTCAATTTTATTAATGGTTTATATCAAATGTGCTTGTACAGTCCAGTATTTAGCCATGTAACTTACATTCATCAATTTTGATGCAGGTCCTGCTATCACGATGAGGGAGAATATAACCAGGGTTACAAACACATCGCGGATAGTTATTTCTTGTACAAGCAACTGGTGTTCGAGGATAGTTTCTGCAGGTTAAAGGACATGCGTTGGCGGTATGCAACCAATAACCGTTTCTGCACCCTGCAAAGTTTTATCAAATATTAATAAAATAGAATGATCAAGGTATAATTACTGTTAACAATTCGAGCGAAGGCAAACTCCGCTAAGAAAAGTGTGGCCACAATAAGAATCACTGCTTTCATTGTAAAACAATTTAATTAAAAGTTAAGGAATGGGTTTATATTAAATCAGAGTTCAATTCTAAGACAGTTTTATAGAGAATTCAACGACAAAAGAGTTCCGAACAAATTTAAGTCAAAATTAATTTTTTTTAATCATTTCCTGGAAATAAGTTTCTCTAAAATATTTTATTTAAATTTATAAAAAACTATGGATTAAATTCATAAATAAACTATTATATAAACATTTTTCATTTTATCCTGCTAAAATTATTTTGATAAGAATTTGTTAAAAAGTTGTCTAATTTCCTGGAATTTATAAATTAGTTAAAACAAAAGACTTAGCAAAGGAACTAAACAAGGAACTACTGTCGCTCTAACTTTAGGTATAATTTGTTCAAAATATTGATATTTTTTTACAGAAATTTAAAAATTTATCAAGTAACATAAAATGTCCAAAATATTAAAGAATCAAGATTCAATTTACTCTATTAACATTAATATTTATTTTAGCTTTTTAAAATTTATAATTGTATCTAGTTTCTCTATTTATGGGTATAAAACTTAATGTATTTTTTTAAAGGCATATAAAGACTTAACTTTAAATATAATTAAAAGAATTTCTATTTATTTGAAAGTTATAACAATTTTGGCTCAAATTTAGTAATTTGTTGTAACGATAGCCGTCTTAACATTGTTCACATAAATTCAATTAACTCTCAAAGTATTAAAATTTTTTAATAGAAAACAAAAAAAAAATTAAATGTCAAATTAATGTCAAAATTTTCCACATTTTTATCTCAACTATGAATTAATTGGATTAAACAAAACTTGTTAAGTAAACTTTAATATTCAACTAAACTTTTAACCAAGATATATTTTAATGAAAACTATATTAATCAAATGAAAAAGGTCTCAACTAAAAGGAGAACAAGCAAAACAAAAATTTAAGAGAATTTGTAATTATAATTATCTTATGAAGTAATACTAGCAGAATAAATACAAACATGGTTATTTACCAGTAGATGAAATGACGAATTTTCCCAATAAAAATTAAAATTTATAATTAATAAAGGTCAAAAAAAGTAAAATGGTTATTCCATTGTTATATTTCATAAATATTAATCAATATTTCTTAATAAACTAAAGTCAGAAATATGCTAGTACATTTATCTTAAAAGATAAAAAATTTTAAATTATCCATCTAAAATTAGTTTTATTGAATCTTTAAAAATCTTTGACTATAATTAAAAGTGACATTAAAATAAATAAATACATAATAAATCAAATCTCCATAATTTTCATAAGAAAGATTTAAAAGTGATCTTGCAAACATTGACCAAAACCGAGTTTTTACTTTATTGCAATTTACTAAAGAACAAGATAGACTGTACTTGTCGCTGTTTTTATTTTTCCAAGTTTTAAATGTAAGCCAAGTTTATAAAACCTTATCCTTGATAATATTCTACTAAAAGCTTATTTCTTTATACAGGTATTTCAAAAATAATTTTTCACCCATAAGATGAAATACCAAGAAAAATTCAACCAAGAATTTTGCATTAATGTGACAGTAGAATAAGATTTTCTTAATGTATGGCTTTTACTACTTTTTTCAATGAATCCTTTAGTAATTATTTCACAAATTTCAATGAAATCTAAAATTCTTAAGAATTTTGGAAATAGTTTTTGGAATTTTTTTAATTCTTGTTAAACAAAAGATTAAGTAAATTCTTATCGAATTATTAGTATTTGGTTGTTATCTTTTTTTATATCAATTGTTTTCTTTGATTTTCTTTGAGAAATTTTAATGGATTCTATGATTACAGGCAATTATGGTATGGGTTGGCATCATTAATATAAGCATATCGACGCTTGTTTTGACCAAGGGTTCAATAACTGTCAAACAATACCAGGACATCTTGGATGAAAATCTGGCCACCATCAAAGTCCTCTATCCCGGCGGCTTTGTCTACCAACAAGACAACGCCGCTTCGCACCGAACCCGTTCAACGATGAAATGGTTAAAGAGTAGCGGGTAATTGAATTGCTCGCCTGTTCCTTGGACTTGAACCCCATAGAAAACCTGTGGGCGCTGATGAAGAACGCCTTGTAAAAGAAGACTGGGTGATCTATTGATAACTGGAAGGGCAAAATCCAGATTTGGGATGAAATGGACCCCAAATATCTAGAGTCCCTAATCAACAGTAAGGACAGCCAAATAGAGACGCTGTATTGGGTCAATGAGGATTTTTTAAAATTTTTAGTTATATTTATTATATTTTAATTCTAATTTTATTCAATATACTATTGGAATTAAAAAGGATAAAGAACATTTCTAATCTCTTTGAATCAATTAATATTTCAAAGGAAAACGCCATATTTGAACCTTATTTTCTTTTTTCAAAAAGATATAACTTCAGATACCTAATGATAACATTAACAAAATGTTGGTAAAATTGATATTTAATAAATTTGAATATATTTAAATATTTTAAAATTACCAGGTGCACATAATTTTATTTGAGGAAACAAGTATATTTAAATCATCTTGACAAACATTCCTCTGCTTTTCAAAAAGTTAAAAAATTTCAATATAAGGTTTCATTTATTGAAGATTTTATTGATATATTTTTTTGCTTTTTATTCGGTTTTATTCTATCCTTGTATATGTTTATGCTAGAAATCTTGTCAAAAATATTTAACATAAATCTATATTAATTTTTCATTTATTTTTTGTTTTTCAATGACTTCATATGTTTTCAAAATGCTTTAAGAACTCAACTCTTTAAGCCATCAAATAATTCTATAATCAGATTATCGAATATAACTTTATTTTTATGATTTTTGTTTTTAAAATGAACAAGGTGAATAAAGGTATGTTCATTGAAGTGTTAACTTTTACTTTGAATGATGTTAACAATTTTAAAGAAGAGGTGAAACCATAATAAATAAAACAAGTATTCGATAAATCGTCAATTAAAGTATATACGTATGAATTTCTATTAAAATTAGTGATGTTTATTTACGTTTGGCTAAGGTAAGAATGAAATTGATAATAACCTAGACAATTTTCTCGATTCCTTCGTAAACATTTATATGAACCGTCTGTTGATTATTTTCGTGAATACTAAAAGATTTGTTCAATTTTGTATTTGGCAGAACACACATCTTTTTATTACCTTGCTCAACCCCTAATGACATGGGCGTGACGTCAACAAAGTCAAACATTAATTCTTGTGCCTTATGTCCTAAAAATCAAAATTTAACCAGGTGATTTAAATTTTTTTTTATATATTTATAAACTAGAATAATTATTTAATAGGTGGTAGAAATTTGAATTGAAAATTTTAACTATAACCTAGATAAAATGGGGCCAATTACAGGAATTATTCCCACCTATTATTGCGACAACTGTAGTTTGGAGCAAATAATACGCTTAATATTGTGAAATGATCATGTACAATTTATTTAATGTTTTATTACCAGGGATGGCGAAAGAACTCGAGTCCAGGGGAGAGGGTATTTTAGGTAAAACACCCGAAACCTCAACAAATTTAGTGCTTGTCCATAGACGTAATGTTAAGTTTTTCCAATTTCAAATGGGTACTTTATACAAAATTTGCAAATTTCTAGGTCCCTGGGGAATATTTCGGAATACCCCCGCAATTCCTGTTTTATTACTCATTTCAAAAGATTTTTGTTTTTAAAATATTTATAGAATTTTAAAAATATTAGAAACTTTTAAAATTGAATTTTAAGAAATAAATGAATGAGGAAATGCTATTATCATTAATAGTAAGATAAACATGGGTATTGGTGAGCAAGTTTTAAAAAATAGAAAAAAATGGTTATTTCACTTGTTTAGTTTTAACTTGTTAATTTTTATATGCATATTTTACCACTATTACAAAATATTCAGGTAAAATTTTATTTAAAAGATTATTTATATGAATTTATTTACTCATTTAAAACATTTATTCATTAATTATGATTTGATTTAATTAAACTTTTTTTTGAATCATTTATTATTTAAGTTATTTATATTAATTTGAGTTTAAAATGAATATTAATTTAATATTAATTAATTTTTCTTTATTATTGAAAATTTCAGAATCAAATATTGACCATGATTATAGTAATAATTCAACTGATAATTTCTACTCAGAACAATTGGATCAGTGCACTTCTGATGAAATTATTGATAAATGGCTCGAAATATTGACTCCAGAAGACTATGAAGAGGGAAAACATAACATAAAATCAAAAATTGAATCTTTTAATGATATTATTATAGCAATGAGTCGTTTGCAAGAATACAGTCGTAATGTTAGCCGAAAAACGTCTGAATTTAATAAAAGGCTAAGCAGTAGACTATCAGAGACTTTGATGACCATTGATTTGCCCTCAGATTGTATGACATCTTTGGTCAGAATAATGGAAGCGATAAAGAATGGAGAGCTCTGGGCTTTTAAATGTAAGTTTAGATTTATTTTGTTGTTTTAATATAAAGAATTATAAATAATAATTTATCCCAATATTAAAGTTTTTGCCGCTCAGCCACAACCAAATAATGGTTTCCTTGAACTTTCGGGAATACCCTGGGGTAATTATGATGAATGTCTATATATTGAGAGCCCACCGGAAAAGGACAAACCGAAAATCATCGGTAAATACTGTGCTGTAGATAATGAACTCTACGATATCAATATAAATGAATATTCGAGGGAATACTTTGAAAAGACGAAAACGAGTCCTATTTTCTACAAAATTAGAACACAATTATTCACTCATTTACTCAAGAATTATGAATCGATGACTTTTAAAGAGTTTTTGAGTTTCATTACATTATTTAAGACTAATAGTCGTAAAAATACAAAATTATTGAATGGTTTATGTCTGCCCTCGACTTGTAGTCCGAGTGATGTTTCAAATGCTATCAACAAATGTGAGTAAAATCATCGCTCAGTTTATAAAATATTGTAAATAATTTCAGTGATGTATCCGATGACAAGAATTCCTTTAAAACTGAGCGATGACTGCGATTATGTCGGAAAACCTGTGAAACTGAATAAATATCACAAAATTTCGATGTAATTATTTGTAATAGTTTTAGCATGATCATTATTTACTCAATAGTATAGGTTTGGGAACAGTATTTGTAGTATTTTTGTTGTCTTCTATTATCGATTGTTTACCGAAGACTTCATTCGTTTCAAAGATATTCAAAGAGTCTTCGCTTGACTTTTATATTAAATGCTTTTCAGTCAAACAAAACGTTAAGACTGTGTTTAGTTTCAAACAATACGGAAAATATAAGGCATTGGATGGCTTCAGAGCACTCCTTACCTTTTGGGGTGTCGTCTGGCACACACATGAATTCGGTCTCCTATTTATTATGACACGAAACCACTACTTATCCGGTTCTTATAAAATGGTTCTCGACTATAGAAATATGATTTTAACCGATCTTTTAAACAGTGATATCTTTATGTTAATATCCGGTAATGTTTTCATTGTTTAAATAACTAATACTATTAGTAATAGTAATACAACTATTATTATTTTAAAGGATTTCTACTTGGTAATACTATACTGTCTAAATTGGAGCAGAGCAAAGGAAAGTTCAATTATTTTAATTATTTATTGTACAGGTACAATTATAAACTAGCAATCAATGATTAAAAATCTAATATTTCTAAAATTAACTAGATATCTTCGATTTTTGCCTATTATTATCTGTGGCCTATTTTGTACTTACTTATTTGAGTTAATTGGTGATGGTAATTATTTTTATCATTTTAATTTTATATTTAAATCTCTTTTAACTAAAGGAATAAATTTGAAAACAAAGAATTTCAGGTCTGACCCAAGGGTTTTTTGAACAAATTTAGCATGATGTAATTTTCTAGGTTTTAAAATATCTTTTTTTAAAGTTTATATTTCTCAGTGTCTGTTAGTGTTTCCAATAATATCTTTATATGAGTTTTCTTAAAGTTATTTATATTTTGAGTTTAAGAGCATATCTTTAAGAAAAAAAATTAAATACAATTTATTTATTATATTTTAAAAATAATAGAGTCGTGAAATAAAGTCATTTTAAAGTAAAAAATATACCAAATTTATGACTCCATCGATGGTCGGATTCAGATATTTTAAGTTTGATTTCATCTTCTAATTATAACCTAGGTCCTCACTGGTCAACTATAATGTTGTATTTTACAAAACCGTGTTATGACAAATGGCACAAACCTTTACTAATGTATTCGAATACATTGTATAGACCGGGAAATTCAACGGTTCATTCATGGATACAGTGCATGTCAATAACCTGGTCAGTTATGATATTTTATTAAAATAATAATATTCCTTACAGTTTGGAAATATTAATATTAACTAACATGGTTGTATTAGAATAAATTTAAAAATTATCAAGGTTTAACATTAATCATAATTATTAGGAAATATAGAAATATTATTTATTGATATTTTGCTCTGAAATATTCATAACTAAATATAATAATCTTAAGGTATAATTCGTGTGATTTCCAATTGTATGCTTTGGCTCCGATTGCATTCCTTTTGCTCTACAAAATACCCAAATTTGGTGTTATTTGGAATCTCTTCTTATTATTAGTGGCGGTATTTATCCCTCTCTTCAGTAAAGTGGTAATGGGTTGGCCGCACTTCTATGAAATATTTTCCAATTCTAACTATGAGAAAGTTATGAACGGGTGGGCTGTCCATTATTGGGCGCCATTTAACTATATTCAGACTTATATTATTGGAATTCTTATCGCATATGCCGTTCGATACAAACCTAAAGTATATTTAGGCGGACGTATTGGAGAGCTTTTCATTTGGTTTTCCACTTCTTTCATGACTCTATCACTACTCTATTGGCAGCGAAACTTTATTCAATGGAATTATCCCTACGCGGGACTCAATGGATATGAACAGCATTTTTATTTAGTATTTCATAAATTATTATATTTATCTTGGTATGCCTGGATGATATATGCCTGTTCTACTGGCAGAGGAGGTATGAATTTAAAAGTGATATAAAATATTTAATACTTATTTTAAAGGATATATCAATGAAATATTGGGTTTCAAAGTATTTAAATTGTTTGACAATGTTACCTTGGAAATTTGTATTGTGAGTAAAGTCATTTAAATTAGTGTTAACTTTAATTGAAGAACAGATGCATTCCTTTGCTTTCGTATATCGAATAGGTGTGAGAAGAGACCAAATCACTTATACTGACTATTATATAGTGAGAACTCATTTCTTTATTATTTCTTTTATTGCATTTTTTAATATTCCGTTTTTCTTAAATTTAGTGGACATCAGGAGTGGCTGATTATGTTTTTATTTATGTAATAGCAATAATAGTGGCTCTGGTCATAACAAGACCCTTTGCCAATATGACTATGGCTCTCCTCAAACCTCAATCCTTAAAACCTGAAGAATCAAATGCTGTCCAAAGTGTCAAAAATGTTTCAATTGATAACAACTCTTCAGTTATGACTTCATTGGAGACAAAAG
This sequence comes from Galumnidae sp. Gr-Ori-00277, assembly GCA_034700165.1. Classification (NCBI taxonomy): domain Eukaryota; kingdom Metazoa; phylum Arthropoda; class Arachnida; order Sarcoptiformes; family Galumnidae; species Galumnidae sp. Gr-Ori-00277. The sequence goes on along the minus strand of JAQIXI010001342.1, from coordinate 3,540 downwards.
AATTACAAATAATAGAATGAATTGATTTTATTATAAAATTATTTACAAAATTATTTTACATTAGTTTTTGATTATTTAAAATTTTAAAAAATATTTTAGAATTTAATTAATACTCTTGTATATTTTTAAAAATTTTATAGAATTTTTAATTAAAATATATTTTTAAAAAATTAAAATCAAATTTCCAGAAATGAGTGAACGAGGAAATAGTAGTATAATCATTGATGAGTTTAAAATATTAATAAACAAAATAAATGGTTATTTCATTTGCTTAGTTAAAACCTTTCGGTTCTAAGAATTCGAATCAAAAAAGAATTCTCAAATGAGTTTCAAATTATTGAAAGGTTTATCCCATTTTTGATATGAAACTGAAATTCTTGGTATGACTTTCGAAACACTTTTGTATAATAAATATGGAAATCAATTAATAGATTTTGTTTAACAAAATTTCCTTTCTCTTTGAGTTTCCTTCCTTTGAGTCAATTTTATAAAGTCCGAGCAAATCATTTGTACTAGGTGAATCGCAAAAAAGATGAAATTTTATTTAATTTTACTCTTAACTTCTATAAAAGTTTTGTTACTAAATTGTTCAGAAATAATTAGTGACCATGATAATTCAACCGATTTTGATTCCAATCAATTGGATCAGTGCTCTTCTAATGAAATTATTGATAAATTTCTCGAAATATTGACTCCAGAAGACTATTCAGAGGGAAAACATAATATTAAGTCAAAACTGGACTCTTTTAAAGATATGATTACAGCAATGAGTCGTTTGCAAGAATACAGTCGTAATGTTAGTCAAAAAATGTCTGATTTTAATAAAAGGCTAAGCAGTAGACTATCAGAGACTTTGATGACCATTGATTTGCCCTCAGATTGTATGACATCTTTGGTCAGAATAATGGAAGCGGCAAAAAATGGACAGCTTTGGGCTCTTAAATGTAAGAATAGTTTAGTTTTGGTTATAATTTTTTTTAAATTAAATAAAAACTTTAGTTATTGAGTCTCAGCCACAACCCTCTAATGGTTTGCTAGAATTTTCCGCTCTATCCCAAGGCAATTATGACCAGTGCTTAAGTATTGAAAGTGAACAAGAAAAGAATAAACCGAAAATCATTGGCCAATACTGTGGTATCGATGGTTTGCCTTATGCTATACATGATCAGAAGCAATATCCAGAAAATTTCTTTGAAAATATGACCAAGAGCCATATGTTCCGCACACTTGGAACGCAACTCTTCACAAATTTTTTTAAGAATAATCATAAACGAAGACACAGGGATTGGTTGAGTGTAATCGGATTTATGGAAGTACATACATATAAAGAGTCCAGAATTATAAATGGTTTATGTCTGCCCTCGACCTGTAGTCCGAATGATGTTTCCAATGCTATCAACAAATGTGAGTTAAATCATCGCTCAGTATATAAATATTCTCTTAAAATAATTTCAGTGATGTATCCGATGACAAGAATTCCTTTAAAACTGAGCGATGACTGCGATTATGTCGGAAAACCTGTAAAACTGAATACATTCCACAAAATTTCAATGTATTTATGATTATTAGTTTAAAACAGTCATTATCTCAATTTCAACCTGGCAATTTCTGGCAATTGCCAAATTCACAACACTACCTAAGCCTGAGAAAGCATTATTATCGCCAAAATCATAGTTCAAAGTGAAAAGCATATTGAAATACCTTGGTAGCCCTCGGAAATGGTTTTAATTTTAGATTTAAAGTATTACTTTAATAGAGGATATATTGTTAATCAATTTGGTCTAGGTAAAGTCGCTAGAGGGCATCAAAGTTGAAAGTTATTTTAAGATATATCAACACTAATTACAAGCATATATTTACACCCCTTTGACTCTTTGAGAATGGCTGGTTTAAAATATATTAACAATGTTAATTTAACATGATTATTATTTACTCAATAGAATAGGTTTGGGAACAGTATTTGTTGTGTTTTTGTTGTCTTCTATTATCGATTGTTTACCGAAAACTTCATTCGTTTCAAAGATATTGAAAGAGTCTTCGCTTGACTTTTATATTAAATGCTTTTCACTGAAACGAAACTTAAAGTCTGTGTTTAGTCTCAAACAATACGGAAAGTTTAAAGCATTGGATGGCTTTCGGGTTATCCTTACTTTCTATTGTGTAGTACTCCATACCTATGAGTTCGGTCTCATATTCTTTATGACACGAAACCACTACTTATCCGCTTCTTATAAAATACTTCTCGACTATAGAAATATGTTTTTACCGAATCTTTTATTAATGGATAACTTTATGCTAATATCCGGTAATTTTTTTATATATTTTTTGATTATTCTATAACTTATTATATAAAGCATTTCTACTTGGTAATACTATACTATCAAGATTGGAGCAGAGCAAAGGGAAGTTCAATTATATCAATTATCTACTATTCAGGTATAATTTATCAAATAAAGCATATTTATAAATGACTTGAAAATACCTAGATATCTTCGAATGGTACCAATTCTTATTTGTGGACTATTTTGTACTTACTTATTTGAACTAATTGGAGATGGTAAGTTTAGAACATAGTTTTAAGCAAATTAGAGCTCTTTTGAGAATTATATGGGTTGTTGTCATCATATAGTTGTGTAGTGTCTGATTCAATGTTACATTTATTAATTGAGTAAAGTTTTAATAATTGAAATTAATTTTTAATAATTCAAAGAGTTTTGATAAAAATATTTTTTATTTTATTTGTTATCAAAACATCAAAATAAGCGTAACATTGAATCAGTCGTTAGACACGACCCAACATTTTGGTGACAGAGCACCATATTATTTCCCACACTCTTTGACTATAATATGAAACATAAATTGGCGAACAGTTATATCATATTTATGAATATTATCACCTAGGTCCTAACTGGGGAAATATGCTCTTGTATTTTACAAAACCGTGTTATGACAAATGGCATAAACCTTTATTAATGCATACAAACACTGTGTATAAACCGGAAAATACAACAGTATATTCAGCGATACAGTGCTTAACAATAACCTGGTAAGTATTTATCGACTTCATACGTTATAAATGATTTGCTCTACATTAAACTTCCTTTATTTTTGGTAACTAATATTATTAATAATAATTTATTAATAACTAAAATAAGGTTTTAAAATCTAACATGGTTAAAGGGGGTATTTCAAAATCACCCCTCCCCTGAGACGAAAAATCCTGAGGATACTCTGAGAATTGAGGAAAAGTTGCTGAAAATCGAAAACATTTTGTGAAAATTCAGTAAAATTGTTGTAAACAATAAGAAAACACAACAAAAATGACGTAAAAACGTATAATTTACAGATTTTCGAGTACATTTTTCGTGACCTCTATTTTTTAAAAGTTGAATAAAGTCATTTTTACTGACATTTCTTAGCTTTTTGATTTAAAAGTGATAAAATACATTAAATATGATTGAATTGTATGTATTTATAAGAAAAACATCTAAAAATAGCTTAATATGGGTTTTATAGCGACTTTTAGTGATTTTTCAAAAT
>JAQIXI010001341.1:0-14276 GCA_034700165.1 Galumnidae sp. Gr-Ori-00277 | reverse complement strand
TGACCTTATTGGTTAGTTAACACTATTGGTTGTTGACCTTATCGGTACCTATTTATATACTATAACTGTTATTTGTGTTCGGGGATTCATAAATGATTAAACATATTGATTAGTTAACCGTAATGGTTGTTGACGTTAACGATCTTAAACTGTATTTTTCTTATTGTATGATAAGTGACACTAAAATTTGGTCCAAAATTTATCACTAAATTCTGGTTTGGAATAATTCCAAAAATAATTAACATTTTAGAAGTTATGACAAACATTTGTGTTATTATTGTTACTAAGAATAATAAAACATATTTTTAAACTTATCTGAGTAATTGATATTTCATTAGCCATAATAATTAAGTTAAAATATACATTAATTTCCAAGAACAATTTATTTCGAAAAGTTTTAAGACGAGGAATAAAATGTTTAATAGGAATAAGAATTTGATTATATTTTTAAGTAAATTTTAATTAAAAATTTTAACAAACCTTTTAGTGCTGAGTCTTCGGTGATATTTATTTTTTCGGGTAAAACGGTGTCTATTATATGAATGACACCGTTTTCGGTACTGATATCAGGAGTTATGACTTGAGTTGAATTATTTAAAGTTATCGGAGAATCTGTTTAATCAAAAAGACATTTAATTTTAACAAAAGTAAAGCCCATTTATACCCGGAATGACTCCAATTCTTCTGATATCTGTGTTGGGATCAAAGGGACGATCTTTGGAGAGTTGACTGCTATAAACCGAGCCCTCAATTAAGTGTTTTTTCATTAAATCTAAAAATAGTTATAAAATTAAACAAAAATATAGCAATAATTTGAACGAACCGTTTAAGTCGTTTTGGTTTCTAATCTTTTCCCTTAAATTCATTTTATTGAACGCATTATTATTAGGAACGAGAAGAGTGAATGGTCCTGGTCCTTTAACATATTTACCAAATCAATAAAATTTATTTAAAGTATAAAAAGGATAAAGAATACCTTCTGTCAGAACTTTACTTAAGTTACTTCTTTGCATTAGAGCTGAAAAAGTACTCAAATCGGGTCTTCTTTTCAATTCATCCATAATGGACCTTGATCGTCTGCCGGTTCTCTCTAAGATTTTATCCAGGACATAAACATTTCCGTTTTTAGCTGTTGTGGCAGCGATTACGTCATTTCCGTCGATTAATATCTAAATACAATTTCAAAAGTTTGAGGCCACGAATCAACTGAAATGGACTCACTTTTCCGTCTTCTATCAAATTAATTAAATGCATTTCTCCGTTCAAAGACTTTACTCTCATATTATTCTTAAGGTTTTGAGGCGGAAGACTATATCCAAGAATATGTTGGGTTAGAAAATCTTTGACGAGTTTTGGATTTCTCTTTAACTGTTCTACAAATCCATCGGTTATAGCACTGAAGGCATCGTCTGTTGGCATAAAAAACGTTATATAAGTTGTCGGACGATTCAATGCATCCCAAAGTCCCGATCCGTTCACTAAATCTTTTAATGAATTAAATGTTTTAAACTTTTGTCCGATCATAAGGTCAGGCGATTCCATTATTTCACTGATTGTCTTCAAATCAGAGTCTGGAGTTGTTTCTGGTTTTGAACCCCTTAATGGTTTGTCTCCTCTTCTTCTAATGTCATCATAACTCGATGTCTTTGACGGATAATGAGGTCGTCTCCTATCATATGGACCAACCCTTTGACCCCTTTGATAGGGATCAATAGGTGAGGGAATGTATTGTTGATTACTCGGATAATGAGAGTGATCAACAGTGAACTGATAGGGATATTCACCCAAAACCATTTGAGGGCCACCCATAGGATCCTTCACATATGGATATTGAGGAACATATGATCGATCAATTAATTCAGGTCTTGAGTAGACATCTCTCGATGGGTATTGAGTTTTTCTCGGAGGAGAGGGTTGTGCTCTTCCATAATAAGGTGATTGTGGATATGTCTTGGATTGAGTGGTATTCGGTGAATAATAAGGTCTTTCCATCGATAGCGGTTTACTATAAGGCGAATCTCTTCGCTCTTCATCGGTATAAATAACTCCTGGTATCCAAACTCGCGGCCTTTGAGCTCTTGTTTGAGGTGCCGACGGATAAGTTGAAGGGATTTGTCCTCTCACATCCGATGAAGGGGGTCGTGGCTGTGGTTGTGGGACTCCTTGACCTTTCACTTCACTTTCTGGAGCAGCTCTCATAGGATAAGCCTCGGGATCATAACGAGAGTCCCACCAGTGATGATAGGCTTCACTTATAGGTTCCCCTTCGAGAGTTTGAGCCGAAATATTTTGTGGTGAATACGGTTTTGCAATTCTGGACTCCGGATGTGTTATGTTTTGCTGATGAGTCCAAGAAGTGGGCGAATATTCCTTCTGTTCAATATTCTGATATTCTTGAGGCACATCTTCTGTTCTGTTTCGTCGAGAATCTACTGATGGTCGCCATCGTTCATATGAGTCACTTCTATTATATTGACGATATGGTTGAGCCTCGGATCCATGTGGTGTGTCATAGGGCTGATGGGAAGTATAGTTTGTTTCTCTTTCGTGTGGATATTCAGTTCGATTTGATTGGAAGTGCGGTTCAATTCTTTGTTGAGGAAACTGTTGGTCGTCTCTAAACTGTTGAATGGGTTCTGCCATTCGAGACATACTTTCGAATTGTGGAGTCGTTCTTTCCCTTTGAAGTCCAAATCTTCTATCATATGGCGGAACAGTATTTGACTGCGGATTTGTATCATTGAAATCAACCCTATTTGTTGTCGGTCTTAGAATTGGTTTAAGAGTTGGCCTAAAATATGATCCGCCGATTGTGGGCTGACTATCAGAAACTGTTGTAGTATTTTCCATTTGATTCCTCCTCTCAGGTCTATAGAAAGGTCGGGTCAAACGTATAGACGGAGTGGTTGTCGTTATATTAGGATTAATAGTTGTATTCACTCCTATGGCTGTTGTTGTCGTGCCGTTAGTGTTGTCATCAGAATAGACAACTCCGGGCGTAAAGTGCATTAAACGACTCCTCGAAAGGGGTAAAGCCGTTTCATTTGAAGCAACCGTTGGTCTAATCGTAAAGCCATCCGTCGTTTGATTTGATGTTATTCGAGGAGTTTCTGTTGTGAGGAAATCCCAAATAAAAGGCAAATCAGTTGTGTTTTGAAGTGAAGGAGTCGAGCCATTAGTGACAGTGCCATCACTTAAAGTGGTTTGAGTGCCATTTGTAGTGAAATCTGTCACTTCTTTAGTTGTATTGTCTTCATTGTTGAAGATGTCGTCCCAAAACGATCTAAAAGTTATGGGTTTAGGGGTAGAAGTGAAGTGATCGCCATTGTTTGGTTTACTAGGGGAAGACCCTTGCCTACGATCTACACTATTGAAACGGGGGTCTGAGGCCAACATTTCTCTTATTATGGGATCCATAGTAGCCATCGTATCATTAGAAAGTGTCGTATTATCTGTCATTTCGTTTGGTTTTGGAGTCGAAATGTTTTCGAGACAATTGCAGTCATCCATTAATTCTTTTGGAAGTATTATTCTTGTGATCACTTGAACGACACCATTGGTTCCCATTAAATCTGATTCTATAATCGGCACTAAATTCACTAAAACTAAGGAATGCGACTGAACTGCAATCAGACAATTAGTTAATAGAAGTCCTCTAAATTGTAACTAAAGACCTGTTCTGGTGGTGAAGTTCAATAGATTACCGCCGATTGAGGATAACTTATTGCCGGCCAAACCGGTCGAGTAATACTTCCCGGGTATTATATGATTTGCGATCAGTACTATATTTAAGATACAATAATTTATTTACTTTTCAAAATTAATTCTAATAATAATATAAAATTATTACAATTAATTCATATTAATTACAAATTTATGTGAAAATTACGACTTTTAATAGTTTTTAATTATTTAAAAAAAACTATAAAAAGTCGATAACTTCAAGAAAATGATCGAACAGTATGTGATCCTAATCTAATCTCCACTTACAACTTAATACAATGTTATAGACCTAGACAATAGTAAAAAATTAATGCTCTAGTAATTAATAATATAACGAATATTTGATTGTCAAAAATAAAACAAAAAAATAGACACTATTTGCATGATCAAATATTGAAGGGATATCTTTGAAAACAATTATTATAATTTATAAATTATGTCCTTATTTATATGCTTACTATTAATATCTCGGAATTAATGATTTTTTTAAAACTGTTTTTTTTTTGTGTAAAATTTATATATTTTGTAATAAAAATATTTTTAAATAAAAAATTCTAATTATTTATTTGTTTTATATAATGTCTTACATCTTAAGAATGTATTATTGGAAAGCATTTGTTGTGTAACTGGCCATGGTACTGCTCGAAAGGCTTCATCATTTGGTGCAAAGAATGTGAACGAATCATTCACTTAAATATAATAAAAGTTTAATTTTTGGATTAAATTCAATGTTTTGTTAAATTACTCGTTAATTCTTTTTGAAGACCAGAAAGTGCTAAAAATGACGAGATTTGAGTCAAGTGAGGGTTTTCTTCCAATACTTGTAATAAATTAATTTGTTTTTGTGGATATAATACTTTGTCGATGACCTGAACTAAACTTCTTGTCTTTGGAATCGGAATATCGCCTTCGACTGCATTCGCGCCGTTTATTACAAACTTTTAGAAGAAATAAATAATTCTTTTTATAAATAAAAGGCTTTAAATAATTATTCAAAAATAAACAACAATTGAAAGTATATTTTTTTTATTGCCTTATATATACTGAAAGACAATTTAGTAATTTATTTATTTATTTATTTAGTATTTAGAATTTATTTAGAATTTATTTATAGCCATAACACAATTACTTAGGGTCTATTGATTTTGAAAGATTATGTCTAAAAATGGAATAATTCTATTGGGATAAGTCTGGGACTAAATAATCAACAACTCATCCATAATTCATGGATTCATTATTAGGAATATTTCTATATTTGCGAAACAAAGAATCAAAACTTGAATTCAAGGGAACTCTAAATGATTGAAGAGTAGACTAAACCATTCAATCAATAATACCACTAATAATAAGAATAATAAACTCAACTTTGAATTAAAAACGAGAAAAATAGCAATAATTGTGATTCGATTACACTTAAAGAAAGTTTACTTAAAGTGGTTAACATAAGGACAAGGCTTAACACAATTGTTTCGTTTTTAAAAAAAATAAATAATTTGTACAAAACGTGAGTAATTAAATCAAAGCAAACAAATACTTCTGTGAAAAGGTTTTACCAAAAGACTAAGAGTGCCCTCAAAAAATACTATCGATTATTAATTATTTTGAATAGAATTTATTCAAAAAACATGCGATTTATGGATTAATAATTAAAAAGACAAACATAAAAGACTGACCCCATTAGGATAGGCTGTTATGTGTAGTTTAAATCCATTTGCGTTCAATACTTCTCTTTCATCGAAAGCTCGAAAACTATTCAATAGTTGACGACTGGGAATGATATGCGCTTTAATGAATTCCTGTCGCTTTTGTTTATCACTTTTGATTTCTTCAAATTGTGAGCCAGGTATCAGATTAAAGGCTTCATCACTCGGTGCAAGAATTGTAAACTCTTTACTTTTACCTATTTTTAGGAAAACACTTCAATTGTTTTAGTCCTTCAAATAAGAATCATTTATTCGACACAAAAATAATTAAACCTTTCATTCATTAATTCATTCATTCATTTAAAATAGAATATAAAATATGCAAAAATATACGGAAGAATTCAATTAAAGTATTCTTGGGATCAAATGTTAGACCACAAGCAAAGCACTTCACTATCCGTGACTTTTAAAGTAATTAAAAACTGGAATCTCTTTTCAAACATTTGTCTCCTTTTGTTTGTTTATAATCATATTTTTTATTAAATCGTGAAAACGTGTTATTAATTAAATTCTAAACTTAAGAAAATATTTATTAATTTAGAAATTAATTTATTTTGACATTGAATTCAATTCCTTTCAATTTTTTTAAAAAAAAGAAGAGTTAAACTTTGAGGTAAAGCCATAACTTTATATGATTACCGAGAATTTGGTTGAGTTCCTGTTGGTCTGAATTCCGCAAAATTGAACACATTTTGAAGAGTCCCCTCTCATAAAGGGTTTTATATATGTTTTCCAAATCCAGTGAAGTCGTCCCCTGTCTTCGTGTCCTTCCATTATCTTCTCTGTCCAGCGATGAAACTTTAAAGTAAACAAAAAATATTATAAGAAATATAAATAAAAGTTATAAATCATAAAATTGTGAAATAACTTGACTTTTATGTAAACCATTTATCAAATTAAAGGGAAAACATTTTTTAATTTTAATTAATATACAAAAGTTGTAACTCAAGTGAAGTACACTTTAGACATAAAAAGTAATTAACAATAAATCATAAAATTTTTATTTATTTTTCGGATAAAATTGAACTTAAAATTAAAATTATTCAATAGTTTTGACAAATAAATAAATAAATAAATAAATAAATATAGTGTCCAAAAATGACGAAACATCATAAACTTGGTAAAGTAAAAAAAGGAGCTGTTTCGACATAATTGATAAGCAATAATTTATCATGCTCTTTTAATCATGCTGTCCATTTGAGTAACTCATTATTCAAAATCATTGAATTGTTAAAAAAAATGTTAAAATTAATATTTAGTTCATATAATTTCCAAATATATTTAAAAGAGAATCTTATGTCTAATTTTACAACTAGGTCAATTCAAACATAGGGTGTAACGTATAATTAGTGAAAGATGATTACTGATAAAGTAAATGCATTGACCAAGGGACATTTTCAAATAAATCATTGCATATTTTTCCAAGATTCAACCCTTTTCAGTGAGTTTTATTGAGTCATTAAGTTATTAAAAGAAAAGTTCATTTGATATATAATTTATAATTTTTTTTTGTTAATTAATACATTCCTTACTCATTGAATTTATGTTATATATGAATAAGTTGAATGTGCTTGCTCACCTCTCATAAAATATGCTAAATTTTGCTCTATAATTGATATTCACTGATAGAATACTTTTCATTTTTCAAAGGATTCCTATTTTAAGGCAAAAAAAAACACTGAAATGAATAGTCATTTAAATTTTTCTTGAGATTATCGGAGAAAAGAATCAAAGCCTTGAATTAAATAAAATTCAGTTTTGAGTAATTTTGTGTTCAAATTAGTATTTAAAACAATTTTAATGATTGATTTGTATTTAATTTCTGAAAATTATGGAGAAAAGCATTTCATACTTTGAACATTTAAAGACTTATATCGAGTAAACTTATATTTCTGATTAGATAATGAATTGCTTTCAGACAAATATATCTGAAATTGTTATTCAAATAATTACAGTAAAAAAGGGAAGATTAGAGGCCACAATGGGTTCACCGATTTCGGGCGAACCCAAAGAAATCGATTCGGTTTCCGGTTTTCAAATTATTTCAAATATTTTAATAAATGTATTAATGTTTTTCCAGAATTTAATGAAAAGGTGTTGGCTATAAATTTGAGGCTTTACTTACATAATTAGAGCGCATTTTTATTTATTCATTCATTTAAAGAATGCTATTTATAAGAAATGGATAAATCAAATGAATTTATTAATAATTGTATGCAATAATTGAATTGCAATTAAAGTTTAATTATTGCATTCATGATGTTTGATATCCAGGATAATATTTAAGAATCGGATACGAATTGACTAAATACTTAAATAAGAAGTTATCAGAAAATTATTAATATGTGTTTCAAATATAATTTTTCAAATCTCAATGTTTTGTAAAGAAGTTTGCTTTCAATTATTGCAACAAATCTATAGAATGTGAGAAATCTTAACATTTGTTTGACTCACTTTAACAGACATTAATGTTTTAATTTGATTCTCGACTTTTTGGGTTTTCCTTTGGAAAAGCATTAACTTTAGGACCGGTTTGGGTTTTGTAATTTAGGTTCGGATTGGGTTTGAAAATCAGTCAAATCATATAACACTTTGAGCTCTAATTCAGATTATTATTTTCAACATTTCTATAATTTTTATATAAAAATTTCATTGAAGTAAGGACATTTTAAAACAATTATAATGAGATATTTGTTTTATTTGTCATTTGATATTTAAATTTGATGCCTAACAGAAGAAGAGACTTACAAATAATGAAAATCTAAAACCAGATATTTAGAAGTATAACTCATTTTAAAATTTAATTTCAATTGTATTCTAACTGCACTGTCAACTCTGGCCTAAAATATTTTACCTAGAGTGTTAATGAATAAGTTTAAAAATTGGTAGTCATTTTATTTATTAAAAATATTCAGTAAATTTCATTAATCCGTTCTAACCCTAAACAATGAGATGTTTGATCGATAAAAAATTGGGTGAATAGCAGAGATGGCAAATAGGGGGGTATTACCCGTATATCCCCCTAAAACAAAAAATCGGCAGAATACCCTTTAGGTTAGGTCCCCCCTGGGATTTTGAAACCCTTAACATTACGTCTATGGACAAGCACTATGTCTGTCGAGGTTTTTTAGCCTCCAGGGTGGGGTATTTTGCCAAATACCCCCTGGAAATCGAAGTCATTTGCCATCCCTGGTGAATAGGTATGGTCTTCAAGTTGCAAGTTATAAATCCTGTCAAAAGATTAACCAACAAAACCCAATTTCAATGATTTTTGATATTTATTTTGGTATCTTTAATTTGATTGAAGACATTTTATGATTTATCTAATATTTAATTCAAAACCCATTAATCAAATCAATGACTTATTTATAGCTCTTATTGTCATTATTGTTGAAATTCTGATGAAAAATAAGATAATAACAGATTTGAAGAAATGTTGAAAACTTAAATAAATTTGAATTTTGCAAAAAAAAGTCATCAAATTATAAAATAAAATAAAAAATATATTTCAATGATTTAATATTTATTTAAACCTTTGCCGTCAAAGAAATATCGATATAACTCTAAAAATGAGTCAACTTATAGGAAATGTATGGCATTTGAATTCTTGGATTCACTGGATTATAGTCTTCAATCATAAAATTCATTCATTTATTGATCTTAAGATAAAAAGAAAAGAAATGAATAAAAAAAATTTCAAACTTTGATTATAACAATAAATTAAAGCCTAGAAATTGAAATATAAATTATTCTGAAAAAAACAGATAAAAATCTAATCCCTGTCTATTGATGTCAATAAATGAATGAATGAGTGATTGTCTATCAAAACCTAACTTTCAAAACAAAATGATGAGTGAAATAAATGAAGTTTAGGTTTCAAACAATTTTATTATTCGCATAAACTTTAAGCTTAGGATCGCTTTAGAGAAGAGTCGGAAAAACAATAAAAAGAGTATATATTTTTCATTGACATCTGTTTCATACAAACCATTGAAAGGTATGAAAACCTTGAATGGCGTGAAAGTGAAGTATAATTTAATTTCACAAAAAATTTACTCAAACGGAATAACTGCACATCTTTTGCATTAAAATACATTTTAAACAAAAAGAGTTTACTTTTACTTTTTTTTCTCATTTCTTTTTATAACATTTCTCTTACAAATAGTATAACTTATTTACAATTTCTTTGTATTTGTTGATTGTGTTGATATGTGCCGACTCTTAATTGAAGAAATTAACATTTTCTGTCACGAATCGTAATGAGAAAACAAGTCTAGTAAATGAATCTAGTAAATGAACCTAGTAAATCTTGTTCTATAGTTGATTTATATGACACTCCTCTCAGACTGTTTTCAATCATTCGTTGCCTTTCATTTAATTAAAAGTAATACTAATTTATTTTGAAACTCATTTCAAGTCAATTACATTTCAGACGTTAAGAATTGACTGACTTTTCAATTGAAAGTGAATTAATCAAAATCTAAAACTAAAACTAAGAGAAAACTATTTGTTAAGGAATTTGTTGTTACGTAAGACTTCTTTGTCTTAAAAATAGATTTTTTCTTTGTTTTTGAAAACATTTTCAACATATCATCGATTCTTCACTTCTTTTCCCATTAATTACAGAAATTATTTCCAGAAAGTATTGCAATAAAACTAATGTTTGGAAAGTTTTGGAAAATTTCTAAGAGTTGTCACAAAATTTTTGTTTTTTACTTTAGATGAGAAAATTTCTTAGGAATTCGAGGACTTTCTCCTAATAATTGACAAATCATTTGAAGAAATATCACAAATACTCTAAAATTTCAGTTCTATTGTCATTAGAAATGAGTCATTAGAGCCATAACTTATAAATTATAACTCATTTTCTTTTGATTTTTATTTAAATGTGTTAACTATTATTTAAAAAATTGTTTAATATTATGCAAGAACATTTAAGTATGCTGTTTAGATTATTTTAACATATTTGCCAAAACTCGATAAATAATTTTAGCATTATTATCAAGACAATTTAATGCATGTTTTTTAAATTATATACTAAATGTTTGAAATAATTTAAAATTTAAAATATATTGAAAACAATGTCATCGCAAAAACCTTTCACTGAAACTGTATTTAAAAATTCAATGGCTTATTATAATCGATCATGATAATTTTAACTAGAATGAGAAAATTTCTAAATAAAGTCAACAGATATTAACCATAACTCAACTATTTATCTAAAAATTATTCAAAAAACACAATAGAAATCACGAGAAAAGATAAGATTGATTTGAAAATAATATCTTTTAAGTCAAGAGTCAAACAATTCTGACAATGACTTAAGGATTAGAAGAATATTCTTAGAAAAAAAGTAGAGATAATTCCAAAAACACGTAAAGTTATTGGACATCAAATTATAAATCAATTTCTCTTTAATTAGATGTCTATAAATATTTATACGAATGAAAAATCAATTGAAAAAAATTGTAAAAACTTTAAATCGTTTACCTTCTGGTGATGAGATTCTTGAGCTGTCATTGTTGTGATGTTGAGCTGAAATCTCTTCTAACAGAAATAGAAGGCATACAAACAATGGGAAAAACTTTCCAATTGATAACCAAAAACATTTAGACGTATAATTCATTTCAGAATTAGTATGTCTTTAATACTTTTGAACAAATTTTTAAATCAATCAACTTTTAGGGCAGTGTTTGACAGAAACTATTTGTTTAAATCTCTTAAACGTTTTGGTAAATCATCTAAAGATTAAGTAGTGTTGAGACAACTTTTAAAAAGATGTTGTCTTCCAATAAGTTTTTAAAAATATGAAAAATGTGTTTATGTTTTCATTAACTCTCCGTTAAAAGTGAAATGAATGTAATTTCGAGGGAAGAGTCAAATATATGTTAAGTCCGTTTTTTTTTAAGCAAAACTGATTTAATTGTACAGTTATTAAGTTATTTTATAAGAGAGGCAATTTTCGAATACACAGAATATTAGCTAGAGTGCCAATACCATGAACAAGATTAACAATTCTAATTGGTTATCACATTTATAATGAAAAGCAGATAATCTTCATATTCGAGAGACATTCTGTCCTTGAAGTTCAGTGCCGTCATTAGAAAACAAAAACCTGACTTTTCTAAGGACTAAACAGACCTCTAAAGAAAAAAACTAAAGAAAACTTAACTAAAAGATACTTAAAGAAGAGTTTTGTTTTATATAATAATATTCTTATATTTTATTGATATCCAATTAGACAATCATTAAAAGTATTAAGTTTTAAGTGTTTTCTTCTCTTCTCAATAGGAAATTGCATTTTAAGAGTGGTGTAGGCGTTTAGACAGACAAATAGCAATTAGGTAATTCTCGTATTCATCGGGTAATTTATTGACTTTCAACACAATGTAACACAGAATAGACGTTTGTCTCAGCGATGAATTATTTATTAAAATACCTTTTTTTGGAAATCAGTCAATGAAATCATAGTTATTGTCTCTAATAAAGAGCTATGATTTGAAAATCACCACTCATTTGAATCACCCAATTCTCCAATTCTTTAATGGGTTATCAATGAAATCAAACAATAAAGTCTGAGATTATTATCTTAACCATCAAGTATTGCAAGTATTGCAAACATTCCATTCTATTGGATATCAATTTTATGTTTTAGTTTTGTATCAAAAAGTCTTCTAATGTTTTATACCGAATACCTAAAACATATGATTATAGCATTTAATTGTTAGACACGACTTTTCATTGACAGCTTAGAGGCCATTCTTATATTCGAGGAAATTTTTCTATCCTTTCCTCTCACTTTTATAATAGATTAGTCTTATTATATCTTTTACATAATAACCCATTTTAATAATAGACTTTCATTTGACTGACATTTAATACTAATTCAATTAAACCAATAATTAATAAAACTTGAAATCATTCCAATAATTCATTAAATATTCGGAATTTCTTTTATTATTTAAACTTTGATTGAAATATAAGTATTGAAAAAATAAACAGAAATCCACCAAAAAATTACTTACGAATACTAAAGCCTTGAAAAGTAATTTGAGTAATTTTTTTTAAAAAAAAACTTGAGCAAGGAATTTACTTATCGGTACGTTAAAAGCCAAGATTCATTGAGTTAATTGCCATGTTAATTTGGTAATCGATAAGTTTTTTAAATAGCAATCAAAAGTGATTCAACTTATTATTAACTGTCCCTTAAAAGTGATTTAAAGTGAATTCAATAACACTTATAATTGATTTTTAATGCACATGTTTACCTTTCCTGGTATATAAAAAAGTACTTGATCATTTTATAGCATCATTCAAATGTGTTCGATAAGAAATTAAATCTTTTATATTCTGTTAATGGAATCAAACCGAAGAGGTTTAACACTTATCTCATTTTGGGAATAAAAATTTCAAATTAAAAATTAAATACTTATTAAACAAAAAATTATATTCAAAACAATAATTTTAAAAATAAAAATAAGTAATAAAGTAATGAAAATAAATGAACGAATCGTTTCAATTGACAATTAAATTGATAGTAATTACAGTCCATTAAATTAATTCAAGTGAATACCAAAAAAAGGAGAGTCTATTCAAAATTAGTGTTTCGGGAATTGAAAAAAAGGCACAATAAATGGCATAAATTAAAGACCTAGAGTAAAATCTCTATTTGAGAAAAATATTAAAGATAACAATTATAAGAGAAAATTCAAATGTGAATGTCCTTAGCCATGACCTGGAAAATAACGGATGCATAACGCATGCTGTGCTCAGAGCACTTTTGCGAAATTCAAATTATGTGCTCATTTGAAAGACATGTTTTGTTTGTAAATCAATTTCATATATTTTGAGCGAAAAAAAATCATTTTTGTCTTACATTTAATGAGAATATTTTAGACTTTAAATGATAAACACTTATTGTTTAACAAAATATTTAAGTTTATATACTTTCGTTGATTTATTTTTATCTCTTTTTTATTATGATTTATCATGCTATTATTAGCTATTATTACAGCCAGGGTTAATTACAAAATCCAGTACTTTTAAATGTTTTAAATGTATATTTAATAATTAGGTATTTCTCTCATAACTTATATAATAAGTAATTAAAGGCATAAAAACTAGAAAATCGATTCAATTAATTCGTGACTAAAAATTGCTTTTGAGTTCGCGATTGTTATGAAATTCTTTTGCCATAAGTTTATGTAAAATCTAATTACGAAGTGATTGAATCTAATCAACAAATGATTGATTTCTGAGAAATAATATTTTTGTTTCACTAAATTAATATTTGTTTTTGTTTTTAGGTTTCAACAAATGATTAATTTTGAACTCATATTTTGAATCAATGTTTGCCTTTTAGGCTATACCTCAAAGAATCACAATGAATATGATTAGTAAAATATGTGTTTGTCCTCATCTTTGTTTAGAGGGTCTCTTTTTTATCATTTCAACAGAAAATGTCTGACAAAAGATTTGTCTTTTACTTAATTTTGACGATTTATTCATATATTGAGATCACAATAAATATATACACAAAGAATACCTTTAATTAATGATTAATTCTGGAATACGAGTTCTCTCGAAGAGTGTTAGGACATGACTGAAACTTTGGGCTAGACTCTGAAAAGGGATTTTGAGTGATTTCCTTTCCCTTTAAGGGAATTTTAAGGGAAAGGGAATGAGAATTTTTTTTAAGGGAATGGAAGGGAATGGAATAATCACTTTTAATTTGTAAATTCCCTTAAAATTCCCTTATAACAGGATTTCAAAGTAAATAGCCATAAATTAAGCCATAAATACCTAGAAATATATTGGGTTTTTTCATATCATATTTGAATTTATAATTAT
>JAQIXI010001340.1:0-14283 GCA_034700165.1 Galumnidae sp. Gr-Ori-00277 | reverse complement strand
CAAAGCTTTATATGAGTCCTAATATTGTCTTAAATATAGCTTTTATTTGTCTTATTTTTCAATTATTAATTAATTAATTAAATTCCAATTAAAAAGATATGTTTGTTTCCAATTAACAAATTAAATGCCCACTCATTGAAGACGTATTTATCTTTACGTTATTTATGAACAATTTATTTACATTTTGAATCGTTTTTTCAAATTTTTTAAAAGTATTTAAATTTTGAATTAATGACTAAATCAATGAATAGTTGGAAATGTTGTGCAGAACCTGTGGATCCACTAAATTTGAAGAAGACAATGGACTCTTCTATTGTTGTTTTTGTCAGACACAAAGTCAGGTATGGTTTTAAAGAGATATTTTCTCAAACATTTGTCACGTTTTTTGATTAAATTTTAGTCGGTTTTAGTCTAAAACTTTTCCTTTTTGTTATTGTTTTAGGGCTTCACTCAGGAAACTGCTGAGGGTTACGTAGCTCTGCATCAGGTCAAAGAGGTTACCAAAAAGCCAAGAGTTCGACGACAAGCCGTGAGGAAAACCGGCGTTTTGTGGACAACAACCGAAGCCTTTAATTTAATTTTATTCAAACAAATGAATTCAATTTCAGAAATAATTTCAGAAACGAATGAATCAAAAGAATTGTTTGAAATCTCTTCACTCATTTGGTTTAGTTATTTGCGCGAATCAGGTCTTATCCTAACAGAGAGTGAGACAAATAGCCCACAAAAACAGATCAGTCGTCGTTTACATCCGGCCTCTCGTTTCCGAGACATTCAGGCATTTATAAAAGGAGTCGATTGTTTGCCAACATTTAAGAACGGATCCACAGATTTAGGTTTTGAGGACCTCTTCAGCTTAGGAACTGATGGCGTCATTCGATCATTAAGAGAATTGGAGACATTTGATGAATACACGTCTAAATTGACTGAAGAACAGATGAATTATGATTTCTTTGATATATTTTACGATCGATACAGAGATCCCCGAAATTATGCAAAAATTAGGAACAAAGGAATGAAAATATCAAAAGAGTCGCGAAAAAAATTACTCGACTTATTAGCCAAAGCTTCAACAGAATTGAGTCAAATGACATCTTTTGATAATTTAGATGAAAATACAAATCAATCGCTAAACGATGAGATCGATAGCAAAGACTCCATCCCTTCTTTGGACAGTTTTGATGACAACTACGACCAGGAATTAATGAAGAATATGACTGAAACCACGAAACTGTTTTCCCAATACATTCCTTTCTGGCATTTGAAAAAGTCTTCAAATCTTTCCTCAAATTATTTTATTGATTTAATGTCTTTACCGAAGACTCTCTCTATTTTCAATATATCATTTCGTTTGTTATGTTATGACGTCTATTGTTTTGATTTGATTCGTTGGGCAAATGAGGGACACATTCCTTATTTTAATTGTATAACATGTCTGCCCGAAGACTGGATTTTTGTTGGAAACGATTTTCATACTTTTACATCAATGTGTGTCCCTTCTTCCAAAACAATTAATATTCTGAGCGCCAAAATAGCACATCATATCGGAATCAAAGCGTTTCCCAGACCTGACTTAGAAAGGCTTCTCATTCGGTTCGTCAAAGACTTAAATCTACCAAAAGATTTGGTGGATATAATCCAAAACGATTACAATTTGTTTGAACACTTCAGTCAAACTATTGACAAACTCTCCGTTAACTTCAATTGTCAACAGTTCCCGCACTTCGAAATTTGGACTCTAATGGCAATCGTTTTAATACTTAAAAGAATTTTTATTTTAAATGATTCGACTGAAACAAAGTTGAGTTGTTTTAATGAAAGTGAAAAACAACATCTTTTTAATTGGGATGAGTGGGAAAACTATACTCGAGTCAGAGTCGAATTGATTCGATCATATTTTATTCCGAGTTATACCGGGTATAACTTTTTTAAACTTAATTTTGAAATTAATGTTACTTTTAGTGATTTAGAGGACATACGCGACGCCGAACTAATGACCGATCATTTATTTAAAAAAGTTGATTCACAGCCAGCCTTTGGACTCAACAAAAATAGTATTATTTTTAAAACATTTAAAAAGTTATTAAAATATATTTATAATTTAATTAAAAGGTCCTTTCAAACACTTGGAATTCAAACTTGAAGTTCATAAGCATTTCGATGAAATTGTTTTCGAAAAAATGGAACACAACTCAACTCAAAAAACACAACAAATAAAGCCATCATTATATCCCTTAACAAATGCCACAAATTTCGCCTTAAGTCGAATCAATAATCAGAAAATCATCCAAAAAATATCGGTTAGTTTTGAAGATAAATTAATGAGTCCATGGATTTGTAGTCACCGAAGGGTTTTTCATAGGGGATATCATATACTCGATAGTGACCCCAACAAATGGTCCGATTCTTTTAGACTCTTAATTTATTTGAGTTGTTTTATACTTAACTGTAGGGTTGAAATATTGACTCCAATATTGTTTCGAATGGAAAGAATTTATTTTAATAATAAGATGGACTAATTTATTTAGTTTATATTATTTTGTGGCTTAGTCTAACCTTGCCCATTAGACCACTTTTGATTAAATCTTGAAAATAAGACGAATTTTATCTATAGATGTAAGTACTATAAGACTCTTTAGTAACTGAAAAAATAAGGAAAAATTTCTCATTTAATGAATTGATTTTTATTTTAGGAATTATTTAATTGTAAAACAAATTTATAAAATTATGCTATTATTTACTTTGAATTTATTAATGTTCATCTAATTTAATGGTAAAGGGAACCACTTTTCTGTTCTTTAATGCGTGAAATTAAAGTGAAAATAACTTTTTAGTCAATTAATAATAATTTAATAGAATTAACGTATCGTTAAAATTATGTTTCTATTCATTTATTTAACGCTCGATTTGTGTCAATGAAATAATAAATTATTTTTGAATGAAGTTTAAATCTATTAAATAAAAGCAAAAAACAATTAATTATTTAAAAAATCCTAAAAATATATTTCATAACATTTTACTATTAAATGAATTTTAATCAAAAATAGCGAAGGGTTTGCTCTCAACGTATTCGACAACTTTGAATCGTGGATACAGTCCTTTATTTTTAGTAGTGTTGTGATCACCATAATTGTATCCGTTGTGCATATCGTTGGCGATCCCCAGAATATCTCCCGCTTTGAAACTTAACTCATCGTCTTTTAGGGGTTTATGACTGACCAGTGCTTTCTTGCCGTGAAATACCTTAAAGTGAATTAAATTAATTAAATATTAAAATCATTTGTTTAAAATCGTGAATACCTGTCCACCAAAATAATAAATATCGTCTAATGAATAGAAAGCTGTGGACATGTCTTGAGCTGATACTCTTGTTTGCATCAATTCAAAAGCCAAACGACAGATCTGTGAACTGAAAGTGCAGACAATATAATCGCTTTGACTCAAAAGAATGAGATCAACGATAACGTTATGAAGTGAATCAAAGCCCGACCGTTGCATAGGGTCTGCACTTTCAGATAATTTTATATCACCCGTGAATTTATAACCCTTTTGTTTATAAGGAGTTATTTCTCGTTTCCAAACGTCCGGTTCGTCGGTCGCCAAATAGACTCTTCGTTTAGACTTTTGTTTGAGTGAATTCCTTTCTGTCTCTAAATCTAATTTATTGTAAAAGTCGTCCACAAAATGCATGTATTCATCAATAGAATGAAACTTTGCTTCGGTTCCGATTTTGTCGGTTCGCCGCACATGTATTCCGACGATCGGATGTTTAAATTCATTTCTTTTTTTAAACTCTTCGATGTAAGCATTCATACGATCTGAGGGACGCATAATATAGTTGAGCACTTGTCCGATAAACCATATGAATGGTTCCCCACTTAGTCTTAAAATTTGTTCAGAAATTTGTTTG
This sequence comes from Galumnidae sp. Gr-Ori-00277, assembly GCA_034700165.1. Taxonomy (NCBI): domain Eukaryota; kingdom Metazoa; phylum Arthropoda; class Arachnida; order Sarcoptiformes; family Galumnidae; species Galumnidae sp. Gr-Ori-00277. Next base: position 10,373 of record JAQIXI010001340.1, on the reverse strand, counting down.
GGAATAACGAGTGGAAGGAATTCAGGGATGGGATCGATGTAATCAATTATAGGAAAGAAAATGACTTGGTATTTACTCAGATCTCCGGTATTCCAATGCGTGCTATTATGACCTCCGGAGTCGAGACAGGTTTGACTTAGAGGTTGGAATACTTTATTCCAGACATTATTCTTGGCACTAGTGGTTCGCCAAAAATTAGTGTTGGCCACAAGAGTCCGATTCATAGCCATTGCGGCCACTAAACAATGGGCCAAATGATGCATTTGACAGCCGAACCCACAGTTCTTATTCAGATCACAAACTAATTTCTTAGCGGTTTTACAGTCTTTCGGATTTTGCATTCGATTTATACGGTTTTGTACGAATTGACTCAAATTTTGAAGTTCTTGAGCTCTCCATTGACCGTCTCTTTGACTCAAGACATTTAAATCATAAATCATATTATATCGGATTTCATCGACAAAAGGTTTGGCGTTTGGCTCTAATTTTTTGTTTAAATAGTGCCAAATCTCATCCGTATTCTGTTTGAGACGACGTAATGACTGCTCGAAATCAGTGTTGGGAAAGACATCAGTCAAAGACCTTTCATTCAATTTTGTTAAAAGAGTCGGTCTTTTCTTCTTAAGTCCACTCAAGACTTGCAAATGTTGAGCTAATTCTCGGTTTTGAGACATAAGTATTTCAATTTGACGGTTGGCATCATTTAGTCTATAATTTAATTGTTGGTAATGTCTGTCCACTTCCATTGGATGCAAATCATTGGGTGTCCTCTCAAAAACTGAATTAACATTTATTAACACAACAATGAGTGAAATCCAACTGAAAGACACTAAGACTAAGATGTATCGGGTCTTCAAAAGACGCCAAATCGAAGTCAAATTCATATTTAGTTAGAAATGATTTCACACTTTAGTTGAAAATCAATTTATTCGTTGCCTTAACTCAAAAGTTGATATCATTTTGTCTTACAGTTATTCGCAATAATTGGTTGCAAATCAATCACAAAGTATTACATGAGTTGACCGACAGAAGAGATTCTGTGAAAAATAAGTAAAAAATCATTAATGCATTGGATTTTGAAATTACCTCAAAATCATTGGTTTTTGGAATAAATTTAGAAAAATATTTCGTAATTATAAACAGTTTTTTAAACAAACAAAACGAAAATAAACAAAAAGTTTGAGAAAAGTTTGGGAAACGATAATTAAAATTTGCATTAAATAGTCTTTTCATAACATCATTGAATGACATCACAATCACTGCAAAGCAATTAAATCGAAGTCTCTCTTCAAGGATACCAAACTTTTTTCATTAAACACTTATTCATTTGAATCTATGATTAAATCAAAGAGTGGATTATCATTACAGCAGATGACAGACCCAGTAATCGCTGTAATGACAGTAATGACAGTTATATATCATTACTTTCAATAAACTCATAAATTATAAGAAATCTCTAAACAAATTAAACTAAAATTTTTATTTAAAACTACAATCGATTTCATATGACTCTAATTTAATGAAAATATTTTTCTTACACATATATGTAGCGGAAATTCTTGTCAGTTCCTGTTAATAGTTGATAGTTGAAGGGAAAACTATAAATAACTTCAATACAATTATTATGAGTTTATTAGTCTGTCATTCAATCGACGGTTAAAATTCAATCGACTGTAAACTGTATTAATTGAAAAATTGACTCAAAAAGAGATACAACTATTAAACAAAAAAATGGGCCAAAATTCACTTTCCGGTCGTTCATTGGTCGACCTCTTGTGCACAGAATAAAAGTGGACACAATGGTAACATTAGTTGAGTTATCTAAAGATGATAACTTTTAAAACAATGGTTTAAAACTGAGATATCGATTGCATCTGAAAACTCATTGAATCGTTACTCAGTTCTAATTGTTTGTAATTATCGCCAAAAAAGTTCACATTTAAGAAGAGATATGAGAGACTCCTTATAAAGTAATTTCAAAGTCTGTTGGCTTACAATTTTGGATAATTACTTATGAATTACTTATGAATAAAATAAGAAAATTGGAGTAAAAACAAGTGGAAGAGACTCACACTTTGATCAGAAGTTGTTATTCCAAATATTTTGAAACATTTTTTATGAGTTAATTAGGAAAGCATTTGACCGAAATTTCCTAATATTTCGACACAAACTGAGGAGTGATTCAAAGCTATGCAGTGATTGAGTGAACAGTTTTCTGTTCGCAACAGATTTCCTGAAGAAAATTCAGTTGCAGTGAATCACAAAAGTTTTATTCACTTGAGTTGTATTATTAACAGGTTTTTTAACTCTTCGATAAAAAAAGACAATAACTTTAACTTAAAGTTTTAGAAATGAATATAAATTTAACGAATAGTCGAAAAAATCCTTTATTTCTCACTCGAAATAAACCTGAGTTTTAAAAGTCAAAAACATCTCTCATTCTGTTCGGTGTTTACTAAAAGTCTTAGTAATTATTTGAAACATAACTTCCATATTTGCTTTTAACTACTCTCGCGATTGGATTTTATAATCTCTTTGATCAGAACAGGACTTGAAATATAGCGTTTATAGCCTTCAGCTAGAATTGACAAAAAAAGTTTTAACTCGAAAAGCATTTATTTTATTCAGTCTTTTGACTGTTTTAAACAGTTTCAGAGAAGAGTTAGAGAAGTATTTTGTTTTAAAATGCATTAGAAATGCAACCGAATGCTAATGTATTACCTGTTTTTTATGCACATTTATGCAATACTCAAGACTACAGGTTATCACAGTTTTCCTGTTTATTATACGCTCTTCACAACAGATATTTATAGCCCCCAAACTCTTAAATTATTTCAAAAGTCTTCTTCTTTTTAATCAAATAAATTATTATTTTATTTCGAACAGCATTTAAACCAACTCTTATGACAAACTCTTGTATTAAAATCCGGTCTATTTTCTACGTTTATATTACTTTTTATACGACAAGTTTTCAAATGTTTGTAACACTAATTGAAAGTTCAATCTATGAAAGGCTATAAAAAGTCTCAACTTTTCTCGTATTTCATCTCAAGATTTAAGACTTTATTTGTGAAATATATTTATTATTTGAAGACTTAAAAGATTATGCGATTCAATAACGCCATTGAAAAACAACAAAAAAAGTGAAATATTGGGTTTTTAACCAAACAATTGAAAAAAAAAACATAATTAACATAAATTTCTAATTCATTAAAATTTTAAAGAAAAGCGAAGAAAAAAAGTTTTGTCTGCAAAACATTTTTCAGTTTTTTGTTAAATGAAAATAATTTTATGCTTAATATTTGCGAATTAGTTTTAGCGTTAAATTTTGATTTAAATACTTCACGTTTAGAATATTTTAAGGACAGAATAAGACTTTGGCAGACATTTAACAAAAAAAATATAGAAATTCTAATTCTCTTATTTAATATTTAGTAATAAATATTTCCAAATATATATATTTGCCCTTGACATCAAAAACAAAGCCGGTTAAATCGATGCCAACCATTCAATGACTGCTAATTAATGATTATTTGATGTCTGACCCTTCAATTGGTTAGACATTAACAAACTCTGCTATATATACATGATGTCAATGAAGTTACTCTTGGAGAACACTAATACGCCCAGTGTTTGATTTTGGTTGGAATTTGGTTGGAATTAATAGTTATTTGAAATTAGGAACAATTGATCATGTTGAAATTTAATTTAGAACACATGAGTGAAGAGTCAAACAGTCAAAGATTAGTATCAACACTAAAATTCAAAGTTTAGAAATCATTGAATAAAATTTACATTCAATTAAGTAAACAATTTTAAGTAAACCTACGCTTTGGTTGATTTGAAGCATAAAATTCCCTAAAAAACCATTGAATGAGTTCTTCGCCTTTTGATGAGCTCTGGAATAACAAATGTTTCTCCAATTCTCATAAAATTTTTATTTTTTATTCAATTAGTATTAAAAAAGAGAAATAACTAATGATTCGCCAAAAAATAATTAGATTCCAGTTTTTAAAATGACTTTTATTCGTAAAAAACTTGTTTCCAAACAAATGTATATTTCATTATTATTTTGATTGTCTAAAACAAATGGTTTACACATTTGTCTGTCAGTAAACAGTTTGTTATATCAAGCTCAATTACATACCGGTTTTATATTTTCAATAACTCGATATTTTCATATAAGATTAACTCATAGTCCGTATGTTTTTGATCAGAGATAAGGTTCACCACAAATGTAATTATATATAAAACACTAAATTTGTTGGTTTAGGTATAATTAGTAAATCAAGTGTTCAACAATTTTTAATTACCTCTTTTTTTGTTTTAGCAAGTTTCAAATCTTCCATCAAATTTTAATTTACTTATGCATTACATATCTATTGCTAGAATATATTTTAAGTAATTTTAAAGGAAAATATATTTTAATAGAAAAATACAGACTTTTCTGCAATTTTTAAAAAATTTTTATTTCTTTAATATTAAATTTCAATTGAAACTTGCAAATGAAAGTATGTGGCGCTAAGAATATATTTGCCAACTATTCGGGTGTTTTTTATTTTGAATTTCGGTTTTAAGATAAACTGTTTTCTGACGGCTTCTCATAAATAAAAAGGGAATGCCTTTAGTCTTGAGATAAGAGAAAAAAAACGTTCACTTCTTCTCAAAACATTATCTTTGGTTTTAAAATCTTTTCAATTATAGCCATAATTCTGGACTGAACTCAAACTGAATAACAAGTTGTTATTTAACTCAAAAATTATTCTGGATTTTGAAAATCATTTAAAATTCTTAGAAATAAAGAATAAATGAAAATAAATGTCACTTCAAGTAAAACATTTTCTATGTTTTAAAACTTACTTTAATGAGATTTGTTCCTCACTTCAAATCAAAGTATATTTTCTTCACAACATATTTCCTTCTTTTGATGAATCGATTTATTTTAATATGAAATTTGTAGTAATTAGTCAACCGATGGAAAACTTAAATCCAATAACAAATTGTATTGAATTAAATTAAAACATTAAATGAAACGAAATATAAAGTCAATTATTTCACAAAACATTGATTTTATTGAAACATATTTAAAAAAAAAAATATTAATGACTTCTATGGGAAACCATTTAAACCAATAAACGAATCATTAAAATCAATTAATTGAAGAAATGCCGACAACTTTTCGTCGACTTTTAGTGCAAAAAAGAGGAATATCTACTAATTGAAAACTTTTTGATTTTAGTCAAATGTAACTGACCCTCACTATCAAACTTTCACGAAATCGATATTTTCAAACATTTTTTTAAAAAAAAGGTTTTCACTAAAGATTTAGAAATAAAAAATAATTAAAGCAATCGTTTGAGAGTTAATTAAAAAGTAGTCAATGAATACGTAATCATTTGAAATCTTAAACAATCTGTGATTCAAAGTTTTAGTATTTTATCACATTTTTTACCAAAACTTATTATTTATATAAAAAAAGAAATAAATAATTGAAAAATGAGTGAAGACAAACAACACTTATTAGAAAACGGTTCACCAAATGAACATATTTTTGATGAAAACGATCCACAAATTCAAAACAATTGGTTTATAAAATGGTTTAAAAGTTTTGGAAAACCCGAACTATTTTTAATAAACTTTTCACTTGTGGCGATATTGCAAGGTGCTACTTTCACTTATATGATCGGATCGCTCAGCACATTAGAGAAAAGATATGCTTTTGTCAGCAAAGTTTCCGGATTTATACTAATTGCAGACAATGTCAGCCAAATTATAATTAGTCCTCTCATCGGATATTTGGCTAATAAGTACAACAGACCCCGGATTATGGCTTTCGGAGAACTTATGGCTGCATTTAGTTGTTTTTTATTTGCGGTCCCATATATTTTATATGGTCCGGCTCTTCATTTTTTACATATGAATCAATTCAATCATAATTCAAGTTATGAATTGTGTCATCCCTTTTCCTCTTCTGTTGAAGAATGCAATTCAAAGACCATTTGGACGGCAGTTATAATTTTATGGTCGGCTAACTTTATAAACGGTTACTATTTTTCATAATTTCTTTATTAAATTAATAATAGCTATGATCTAAAGGTATCGGTTCCACCGCTTTTTATACCATTGGAATTCCATATATTGATGACAACACCAGTAAAAAGAATTCTCCAGTTTATTTGAGCGCCAGTTATGCCCTCAGATTGTTTGGTCCGGCGCTCGGACTTCTTCTATCATCTTATTCTTTGAGTTACTATGAAAATCCCGGAAGTATTGATACAAATAGAAAAGACTATAAATAATTTGTTGAAATCTTTTATAGTTGACATAAATATTAACCCCCGGGACCCGCGTTGGATCGGGTGTTGGTGGGGAGGATTTGTTTTCATCGGCATATTTTTAATTATTTTTTCAATTCCTCTCTTTTTCTTTCCGGAAATTAAAGAGAGACATAAAGTGGTGAAACGGACTAATATTGTAACGATTAAACATCAATTGTTTGACGCTTTCGACGTTTTAAAGGTATTCCTTCGCATTCCTTCCCTTTGAACTAAAACTAAAGAATTTTTTAAAAGAGAATCTCAACTAATCCTATATTTGTATTCCATTTGTTGGGAATCGGTTTTAAACTAATCGGTTATTTGGGTTATTATGTATTTAAACCAAAATATATAGAATCCCAGTTCCGTAAGTCTGCATCTGTGGCCAATTTTTGGTCAGGGTTCATTATTCTACCCTCAATGGCATTTGGAATCGTCAGTTCTGGAATTGTTTTTTCCAAATTTAAACCAAAGTCCAGAAATGTAGCCCTTTATATATTCTTTGTTGAACTGACTTTAACCATATCACTCCTTTACGCCAAAACCTTGCGATGTCCCCCTCCCATCTTCGAGGGATTAAATAGTGACAGGTCAGTTACTAGCTGTCAGTTCAATTGCTTCCATAATAAGCATAAAATTATAATTAATGGTTGAAATGATTGAACAGGGCAACATTTTGTTCGTCTTCGTGTCACTGTTCGACGAATGTATTTCAACCGGTCTGTTCCAGTAATGGCATAAACAACTATTTCAGTCCCTGTCATGCGGGCTGTACTCATGAAACGGTTGTCGACATAAATTTAGACAAAAAGGTATATATTATTCAATATTTAGAAAATTTCAGATATTTTGCTGTCATTTAATTATCATTGAATTAATAGCTGTTCTCCGGCTGTAAATGCGATCAATTCGGCGGACAACTAACGAATGGTTACTGCTCTTCAGATTGCGATCAATTTATATCATATATAACTTGGTTCGCTATCGTAGGCATAATAACATCAACTAGCAAAATTGGTGATACTCTCATAACTTTGAGGTTATTTAACAAATTGGTGTCACATTTAATTTAAAGTCCAATATTTCAGATGTGTTGATGCAAATGATAAGAACTTTGCGATAGGAGTGACTGGGGCATTTCTTGCTATTTTCGGTCTTTATATCAAAAGTATTTTCATATGATTTTTATTCATTGATTCACTTATTTAGCATTCATTCCGTATCCCATTATTTTTGGTGCCATAACTGATACGGCCTGTAAAGTATGGAAAGAATCGTGTGGTCAAAGTGGCAATTGTTGGCTCTATGACATCCCTAAACTAACTGAATATCTGCACAACTCTTCGTTTGCCTTTTTGTTTATGGGAGCAGTTTTTCATTTAATTGTTGTATTTTATGCCAAAAGAATCCCTAATATGTTTGAAAACGAGGACAAACTTATTCACAATTTCGATGAAAACTTAAAATTAGAGACTCTTTCCAACGATAGCTCTAAAGAAAATTGATTTCAATTATAGTTAATAATTAATTATATATTACTAATAAATTAGTCAATTGAATGAGTATTAAAACTAAGTTTTACCAAACATTTTAAGAGATATTGAATATTATAAAAATTGAAAATATTTTGTCCAAAAACGATATATTTGTGTAATATTTTAATTTTTCTAATAATAAATAATCAAAACATATATAAAATTGTATTTTTGATGCTATGATTTGAAAGTTTCATATTGAAACTAGCAAACTTATAATAAGTTGTAAACTTTTTTTTATAGCAACAATTATTGATATTTGAGTTTAACCTTCAATTCAGTTATTTTTAGTTAAGTGTAATATTTAGTGAACTTTGTCTCATATGAGGAGATAATATCAAATTGATATTATCAATGTATTTGTCTTTATTTGTCTAATGTTTCAAAATTAACCATTTTTTCATATTTTGTGTTATTAACCATTTGTCACATAATTTCTATTCATTTATTTCTAACAGAAATGAATAGACATTTATTTTTCATTTCATTTGTTTTGATTTTAATCTCATTTGTGAACCAATCAGTGGTCGGATCTCCGGATTCATTAAAGTTAATCCAGATCGTTCAAAGACATGGCGATAGAAATCCCACTAATTTCTATACGAATGATACTTATAAAGACCCGGTTTATTGGGAGGACGGCATCGGAGAACTCACAAGAAATGGCAAGACTCGAATGTTTGAGTTCGGGCGAACTATGAGACAAAAATATGGCGACTATCTAGCAGATTTTTCCCCCAGAAAGGTAAACGTCAGAAGTTCTGGACTCTCAAGAACTTTAGAGAGCGCTCAGGCATTTATGGCCGGACTCTACCAACCAAAAGGTTTTTGGATTTGGGATAATGAAAGTGAAACAGAAAGTTCTTCGTTCGCACATCTCTGGCAACCCATTGCTATCAACACAGTTTTGGCCTCAACTGATGGAATGCTTCGGACGTCAGCCAACTGTCCAAAAGCCGACCGATTGTGGAATGATTTCATGCAAACAAAAGAAGTGACCGATTATTTGAAACAAAACGAAAAGTTCATCAAAGATTTGAGTGAACACACGGGTGACCCCTATTGGACTGAAAAGCCTTCACCCCTCCGACCCCTCGAATTTTTATCAACAACTTTAAGAGTAGAGGGAAAGGAAAAGGGTCTGAAACTTCCCGAGTGGGCCACTAATGAAACTCTGGACAAATTACGAGAACTGGAAATTCATGCCTTTTATTTCGATTGGAAATCACCAGAAATTCAACGCTTGAGAGCAGGACTTCTATTAAAAGAATTGACGACTAATATGTTGAACAGAGCGGATGTCATCCGTAATGAAAGTAAAAAAGATGTCAAAGATCTTTACGTTTATGAAACCCATGATGTAAATCAAGTGGTTTTAATGCAGGCCTTAAAAGTCTATGACTTACCTCCAGTTAACCGAACGCCTCCCAAATATACGGCTTCTCTCGTCTTTGAATTACATCAAAAAGAAAACGATTTTATCGTTAAATTGTTGTACTTTAATGACATAAAACTGAGAAACTCTTCTGCCGACGATTTCGTAGAATTACCCCTAACTATTTGTGATCCCAAACCTGACTGTACTTTATTAGATTTCATAAAATCAGTGGATAATCTCATTCCGAATGATTGGGAATTTGAGTGCAATGTTTTAAATACCGAAACCTCAGAAAGTGATTCAAATAGTGATACAAATTCTTATATGTATTTCAATTTATTTTCTTTAGTTTATATTTTATGCGGATTTTTATTGGCTTTAATCGCGTTATTATTTTATCGATTTATTAATCGAAAAAATTCCCGGTTTCAAATTGAGGAAAGGAATGCTCTTGATACTAAATATTCTAGGAAATATAATCAATAGATCAAATTTATTATACTTTTAATTACATAATTATTATAATCAGTGATATATTAATCGTCAAAATTTTTCTCTTTTTTTTCTAATAAATTATATTAATTAAAATGAAAAAAAAGTTAAATGATTAATGTCCTTTTATACTATTAAAATTATTTAAAAGATAAACATGCTAATTTTGTCGATAATTTACAAATATTTTTCAAAGAATTTATTTCTTGAATAAGAATTTGCGATAAAGTTTTCATTGAAATGTTTGGAGGAAACCCTTAATTTTTAATTGTCATCGAATAAAGTGTCTGAACTTTAGATATCCCTTTCCTACAAATGTTAAAAACTTTGAAATAGTTTAGGAGTGGGAGAGAGGGCCTCAAATTCGTGATCAACAAATTCAGTTCACTTAACAAAAGCATATATTAATATATTTGATGCGAGTTATGAGATATAAGTAAAATGAGTCACTATTTCATTGTTTTCAGACTTGTTTTCAAATTAAAACTTTAAATAAAGTGTTTTATTCTTTTAAATGTGTTTTAAAAGTTAATTTTAGTATCAAATATATGATAAGATTTAAAGACTATTCAAACAATTTGTGATGAATTTGATATCCATTAAATGGTTTCGATCACAATCTCTAAATCACTTGAAGGCCATCATATTATC
>JAQIXI010001339.1:0-14284 GCA_034700165.1 Galumnidae sp. Gr-Ori-00277 | reverse complement strand
TTTTTGTCAAAATTTCTTAATTTTATGCTTCAAAAGTGATAAAATACGTTAGATATGATTGAATTGTATGTATTTAAAAGGAAAAACACCTAAAAACACCTAATATGCGATTTTTAGCGTTTTTTCAAAATACCCCCCTAATACCCCCCCTGAGCCGAGACCAAAATGCCCTACCCTGGCACCCCCCCTGGGATCGAAGTCTTTTGCCATCCCTGGATAAAACTATGGTAACATTTCATATACCAAGAATTAATGTGTTGACCAGCTCTTCACTCATTGTTGTAATCGCGCGCATACTTTTGTAATTCAAAATTATTTTTTGTCCCATCAATTAGGAATCATATCTTACTTTCAAATTTTTAAAAACAGAATATTTTTCTAAGAATATTTTACTGATTTTATTTAAGTTCAAGATAATATAAATGTTATTAGTGGCAAGTTGGTCATTCTTGTTATGTGTGTTAAACAGCTTAACAACAATTCATGGGTTTATTGATTTTACAGAAAATTTTTTCCAATTTGATGCTCGCATTTAATCAATAATATTTTCAGATAAATAATGAATTCTTTTAATAATAAAATGAGTTTAATTTTTTTGTCTCAACATATTTGTTGTGATTTTAACCAATGACTAGAAGAAAATTCAAATGATTATAAACAACAAAATAAAGTAAATTATAATCTTTTAAAATATAGGCACTACATTTAAATTCAGGCATGGCCAATAGGGGGGTATTTCAAAATACCCCCTTGAGACCCAAACCATTGGCCATGTCTGTTAAAATTAGAAGGAATAGCTTGATTAATTCATTTATCATATATAAGAAGGCTTTTGTATTGGATAAATATCTGCAAGAATTTTTTACTAAAAGGTTTATATTTATAAAAATATTTTTTTTTTTGAATATTTTATTAATAAATGACAGAAAATGTTATACATATTATTATTTAATTTAATGTACATTAAAATCAAATCTTGACATATCTTTATCAAAATTATTAGAGTAGTATACGTTAAAAATATCAGATTTAAATTGGTAACAAGATGGGTTTCATTTGAATTTATAATATTAATTAAATTGTGATTAGAATTAATAATTAATCAATTTTTGCTTTAATTTTAAAACAAATGTATGAAATAATGAAATAAAAAACAGACAAAACTATCAATAAATTTAGACTTTTAAAGTAGTCCTGGTCAATTAATACCAAGCGATGCATAATTGAAGAGAAATGATCTTCAGGACATTTATCGAATCCATAAAATTTAACAAAAATACGTTTTATTCCTCTTATTGGCAAAAGATTTAACAATTTTATAAAATATTCAGAATGTTTTCGATCGGAAATAAAAAATATATTAAATAAAGTATTAAATATGAAATATAACATGGGACCAATTAAGGGAAAAGATAAAATTGCTGTTATATAACCAATAAATTGTGAGGATATGGCTATTAGAATAAATACTAAAAATATATCAGGAAAAGCGTCAAACCCTTTAAGTTTTATATTTACAATAACTGTATATAAGAAGACAATCAATAAGTTTGGTATTAAATCGATGAGTGTTTTAACCATAAAAAATGAGTCACTGCTATACCAATCTTTGAAAGAATAATAAATTATATGAAAAAAATTTAATATAACAATGAAATATATACGTGGATTCTAATGTTATCTTTCATTAAATGAGCAGTGAAAATATAAAGTCCATGTTACAAAATTTAATATTATTCTTTTTACAATACTCTTAATAATTTGTAAATATTACTTGGTCGGCCAATAGAACTTGGCGCCCGGGTTTTTTAAATTTCTCCTAAAGTAATCAAGTTAGATCAAATCTGTAAAAACATTATTGAAGATCCTAAATTCTAGTATTTTTTGTGAGGTCAAAATTTTTGTCACGTGACTCATTAATAAAAAAATTTGTGACATTTGCAAAGGTCATACTCACAGTTCATATCTGAAAAGATATTAAAGATATTTTGAGTGGATATGATAGAGAAAGAGTTATAGTTTATTATGACACCAAGATCACTTATATCGGTTCAGAGACAAAAGGCTACTGACAACTTTAATATCGCTGTTTTTGGGAAAAAACGCATATGAAACCAAATAAAAACTAGGACGAGTTTTTACCAGGAATATGTTATGGTTTTCCAATAAAGAATATCAAGTGGAACACTTTTGTTGCTTTGCACATTTTGATTAGACTTAAAATAAAGCCAACTGAAGGTAAAAATTTCTAATTATTACTTCAACATCAATACAATATATCCAATTTATTTGAAGTTTAATCAAAATGTGCCAAGCAACAAAGGTGTTTTTCTTGATATCCTCTATTGGTCAGGATGAACTTTACCCCGCAGGCCCAAAGTCATGACATACCTATATTTTTGTAATCTATACATCAAATAAAAAATACCTAGGTGACTGGGAGAAGTCCCCGCCCACTTTTTTGACACCCACCCCCAAAATTATTTTGACGTAATTTATTGATGTTATATATGAATTCGATGTAGAATTTAATGCTTATTTCGAATATGAAATTGAAAATTTTTTTACCCTTATAGTTTTTAAAATATTTCAGTTCAAATAATTTTATAATTGAAAACCTGTAAATAATAATAAAATTAAAAGAAAAGAGAGCAAAATGTATAATATTTTATGCTTTAAGTACAACAAACATTTACAGTTTGCAAAAAAAAAACAATAAATAGCTATATTTTAAAAACTATAAGAGTAAAAAAATTTTCAATTTCATATTCGAGATTAGCATTAAATTCTACATCGAATTCATATATAACATAAATAAATTACGTCAAAAAAATTTTGGGGTGAGTGTCAATAAAGTGGGCGGGGACCCCTCCCAGTCACCTAGGTATTTTTTATTTGATGTATAGATCATAAAAATATAGGTATGTCATGACTTTGGGCCTGCGGGGTAAAGTTCATCCTGACCCCTCTTATTGGAGTACCATAAAATATTCCTGGGATTAAATGGTCCAAAATTTTATTTGGTTTCTTGTGAGATTTTTGACAAAACAGATATATAAAAGTTATCATAATTCTTTTGTCTCTGAACTAATTTAGATGATCTTTGGTGTCATATTAAACAATAACTCTTCCTCTATCATATCCATTCAAAATATCTTTAATATCTTTTTAGATGTGAACTGTGAGCATGACCTTTGCAGATTTCCCGAATTTTTTATTAATGAGTTATGTGACAAAAATGTTGATCTCATAAAAAATACTAGAAATAAAGATCTTCAATAATCTTTTTACAGATTTGATCTAACTTGATTACTTAGCAATAGAAGCCGGCCAAGTATTAATAGAATTAGTATTAGTAGAATTGAATATGGATTTCATTTTTCCCAATTTGAAAACCATTTTATAAGAATTTTTATCCCACTGTAAGCAGGGATGGCCACAGGGAGATATAGTTCAAATGTCATTTCGAAAAATTTTGAAATATACCCCCTTGTCATTGAGGTCCGTGGCCATACTTTACTGGAAGCTAAAAATCCCTGTAAACCTCTTGTTTGCAATGACAAAATTTAAATTAAAATAAGTTTCTTACCATTTTTAAATTCTCTTTTAAATATTTTAAGAAGAGATGTAAAAGAAAGTGAACTAATAAAAGAAATGAGCGTGGCCATTATACATAATTGAAATAAAAGATATTTGCCAGTTAAATTAAGCATTTGATTTTCTTCTAATTTTTCATAGCTATTGTCACAATTGTTATATCTGGAGCTACAACTGATAGAAGAGTCCAAATTAAAGTTAAAGTGATATAAAACATAAGAACTGGATATTAAATAAATGGAATTTTGAATTAAAAGTTGAAACCAATTGTAACGTATTGTGAATAAAATCATTCGATTTAATAAATACCAAAACTCTATAAATGAAAAGCTTTTCGTACCAAAAGGTATACCTTTTGGTAAGTGTTTGAGATTTTCATTCAATTCTTCATTATAAGAATCCATATCCTTATTTGTTTTATTTGATAATTTAATGACTGTTTCATCGTTATAACCGTTGGCCCCGACTTTCATAAGTATTTCAATTGGTATTTGATTTTCATTGCATTCGACTTCGCATTCCTTTAAATGATTTCTTAAATCTTGTGGTCGACCAGAGAAGACACAAACCCCTCCATTTGCCAAAACGTATAATAAATCATAAATCATAAGAATCTCGAGGTTTGGCTGATGTATAGATGTTATTATCGAGAGATTGTATTTTATGGCCAAAAATTTATAAAATCTAATCATCTGTTAATTGAATAAAAAAAATATTAAATAGATTTTTATTTGATATAATTCTGACCAAAAGTGCGGAATAACTGTCGACACCAGAAGTGGGTTCGTCCACAAAAATCAAATTCGGTTTTACTTCTGAAGTCAATTCCATTGCCATAACTATTCTCTTTTGTTGACCAACAGTACATTTTTCTATATTACTGTTTTTGATATCATTTATGGCTAATTCTGTCATCAATTGGTTAACAATAATTTGGTGGTCGACATGTTTTCCGATGTTTTTCAATTTGGAGGCATAAGTGAGGGATTGTTTAACAGTTAAGCCACCTAGAATATGTAGCCTTTGATCCTGAACTAAAAAACACGAAACTATTCTTTCAGAAATACTTAAATATATTTTCGAATCTTTGGTCAATAAATTCTTATTCATTCCATTCAAACATTTCAATAAAGATGTTTTTCCTGCTCCCGACGGACCCATAAGGGCTGTTAATGTCCCGAAATTAATAAAACCTTTTAATTGCCTTAAAATTATTTTTTCTGAAGAATAAAATGTTTTCTTATATTTCATAGTAATATCAGTCCACGCAATACATAGTTTTTGTTTTGCATTGATTTCAATATTTTCTTCAATTTCGTGACCAATGGTTTCTTCACTAATATTCTCATAGCAATGAATTTCTGAGATATACTTTGAAACAGTTTGTAATTCAATTCTATTGATATCAATGTTTTCATTACTTCTATTCCAGCAAATCTTCAAAAATGAAAATTTCAATGAATTTTGTATTGCAATCAAAGTTATGAATCCCAAGAGTTTTAACATAAGGTAATTAAACAACATATGTGCCGATTCTTTCCAAAATTGGTTTTCATCTAGTAATTCAAGTTCATATAATGTTCTTGAAAAGCCATTCAATTGACATCGATTCAATCCAAAGATTGCTATTAATATCATATTCTCTGGATACTGTATCAAGGTAAAATAAGAAATTGTTTTAATTATTCCATTTTCCATATTCAGGGGAACAAAAAAGTTAGTGAAAAGAGCAAAACTCAGGTCTATTATTATTGTAACTAAAATACAGACGATTTCATATTTATATAAAATTATTGCCATAAAATTCGAGAATTCGTTAATTGTATGAAAGAGGAGTTGATAGGCATAGAAATACCCCCAAAATCTGTTTGATTCATACAATTGATTGGATAAAAAGAATGTAAGAGTTGAGACAAAAGTGGCTTTTATTGTGATTGGAATCAAATCACTTATACTTTCGGATAGAAAATACACTCCACAGCTATACCAGTCTATTACCAATATATTAAGAACTATTATTAATATTTAATCTAGTAAAAATATAAATACATAACTATTTTGATGTTCATTTTGGAAAACTTTTAGTCTTGATATTTTTTTCAAGACAGAAAATAAACAAATCATCACATTAAGTACCCAGGCACTAGAACCGACAAATATTATATTTTCTAATATATTTTGTTCCTCCACTTTCTCTTCAAAACAAGTTTGGTCATTTGATTTATTATTAGTTAAATCAATGCAATCGTCGACTTTTCCGACATCTGTTGAAAAGGCGAACACTAATAGTAGAGTCACTAATAGTAATGCCGTCAACTGTATGGCTGCCTCTAAATACCTAAAAGATATAAATTCAATGAAATCTCTTTCGAGTAATAAATAAATGTCTTTGAATTTGAAACTTTTGTTTCGGTGTTTAATATCTTTATGTTTAGTCTCTTCTATTCGTCTTCGAATACTTTCTTTCATTTCATTCGTTGTTTTGTTCCTTAACTCAACTATTCGTTTGTCGTAAACCCCTTTAGAGCCGATAGTTATTAACGTTTCGATCGGCACTTGATTTTCATTACATATTATATCGCATTCTATCAAATAATTGGTTAAGTTTTGAGGTGTCCCAGAATAGACACAAACTCCCCCTTTTGCTAAAACATACAAATTGTTGAACATCTGTAGAATATCAGCGTTGCACTGATGTATAGTTATAATTATTGTTAAATTTTGTTTCAAACATAAATCTTTAAGAGAATTTAGGAGAACTTCGGCCACATTACTGTCTAAACCAGTGGTCGGTTCGTCAAAGAATATTAGATTTGGTTTATTTATTGCAGTCAACTCTAAAGCGATGGCCACTCTTTTCTGTTGTCCTCCACTGCAGTTCTTAATCTTTGTATTAATTATGTCACTAATCATTAGGTCTTCAATTAATTTTGAAACATTCTCTTCGTGGTCAAATTCTTGTCCATAATTACTATTCTTCAGTTTTGAGGCATAAATCATATTCTGTTTTACCGTTAAATCTATAATAAGGAAATCTTTTTCGTTGTTTCTGATAAAAGTCGAGCGAATCTTTTGCGAAGCATTTAATCGTATAATTGTTTCTTCACTGAGTTTTGAATTATTCATTCCATTCAAACACATCAGTAGTGATGTAAGTCCTGCACCGGACGGTCCCATCACTGCATTCAAAGACCCGAATTCAGCGAAACCATTCAATCGATTGAGAATTAATGTCTTTTTTCTTGTGAATAATGGCTGGACTTCAAATGAAAGGTCAATCCATGCGATAACAATATTTGCACTCATTTTTTATTTAAATTCATATATGATTAAAAAATAAATATCAAACAAAATTAAATAGATTAAAAATGTGAGAAATTTCAATTAAAATATTTAAAAAAATATGGGCCTTTATATGAGTTCCCATATGTTATTTCTTACAATATTTTCTCGATGTAGGTGAACAGTATTTAGAGTATTTTTGATTTAGCTTCCTTAAAATTAAGCCAAGTTACTTTTTAAATATAATAATTCCTAAGAAACACTTAAACTATCAATTTAAAATTTAATTCTTAAAATCTCCATCATTTAGTGAATGGAAAAATAATAGCAAATGGAACTGGACTTCAAATTGTCTCATTGTTCCCGGTACTATTAAAAATAATAAAATTTCACCCATTAGTTTCCAAATGCTGAGGAAATGGGTTGTTTAATGTATGAGAAACACATATTCTATATATAATTCCGTGTAAATGTAATGAAAAATATTACTATTTAACAAAAATATAATTTTATAAAATAAATACAAAACCATATTTAAGATTAAAATATAATTAAATTCCTTTAATTTTGGAAAATGATATAAGAAACAGTCATAGGTGCTCAATGGTACATTACTTTGCCATTAAAATAATAAGACTTTTTTCTAAATTCATTTTTGAAATAAATTATAGATTTTTTCATATCCCAACAATTTTTTAATTAAAACATTTAAATGACAATATTAATTATTTAATAAAATTTCAATTGAACTAGTCAATAGAATAAAATTGTTTGGCCCAATTGCGATACAATTTTAGTTTGGAGTCATTTTTGGAATATAATGGTCTAGCAACGTACTTCTTGTTATTCCAAATTGGCATATCTTTCTTAGCCTAAAACGATAAATAGTACTATTTTTAAAACTTTATTTTAATTAAAACGCCAAGGTATTAAAATTCAATAAAATTTATTATAATTGATTGTTAGATTAGGTGGATCAAAAAATTTTTAAACACGGAAAACGCATATTATTCTCAAGTGGCAGAATATTTTTAAATAAGATAAATTATCAAAACCATGCATTTAAATGTGTTTTAACACAATAAAATGTAATTTTTAAAATTTTTAATTGCAAAAGTCATAATTGCAATAAAACCTGATTATATATTGTTGATATAGTGATTGAATATTTTGTTGGAAATGTCGAAGTTTAATATGACATCTTAACACTATTTAAACTATATTTATTCAATTTTCAGCTGTGATTAGGATTTTACAAATTTTCAAAATTTTAAATATCAGGTGAAATTTCAAAAATAAGTTGTATTGTGTTAGAAACTATGTTATTGGATGGTAATTATCTTTTATATATTATATAATATTAATGATTTTGAGAGAAATTCGCGTTTTCCCAGGCACAAAACTTTTTGATTAACCTTATATATAATAAACCTATTTAAATAAAACTAACCTGCCAAATTACTAAAGGTTCCCATATATAAGTAACAATACGGGAGATGAAATTACCCTTCTCATGAAAAAATTGATACGTAAGTTCAATATCTTCTGAACTCTTTTGTATCAATGACTGTGATATTATGGTCATTAATTTACCAAAAACTCTGAGCTCAGCCGAATAATGATTAGGACCAAGACAATGAATTTCAAAATCCATATTTAAGATATTAAATTTTGCAAGATAAAATTTAAAAATATATAAGGTTTGAAAAGTGTTGTTCTTAAGAGTGACCACCAACTTTAAATCAAGTTTAACCAAATAATAAATATTGAACACAAAATTTGCATTCTTTGGAAATAAATCGACTGGATAATTAAGATGAACCGATGGAAAATGTGCTAAATCACCAAGGTTTTCATAAATATCCTGATATTATAAATTAGAAAAGTTTTAATCTTTTGAATATGATACCTGAATGTATGTATTTAGTCTAAGGTATTGTCTTCCACTCAAATCAAATCGTTTGTTATCGATAATATCAATTGCATTAAGGTCATGATTGGGATTATCTTCTTTCAAATGATTCCATACGAATATAAAACCGTTTATTTCAATATTTTCCCAGAATTTAATTTCATTCTTTACTGCATTTATCTCTATTAAAATAAAATTTATGTTAAATTATACAAAAATAAATATTAAAGTGAGGAGAATTTATTGAAATGTGTGGGTGCCGAGGGGCCACGGACCACGAAAAGGTTTCAAGGGACCACGGACCACGAAAAGATATCAAAGTTTCTTATTTCAAATTCCTTATAAGTTAATTAATTTATACAAATCATATCTCATTTAAAATATTTAAATAAAAATTAATTGAATTATAAGAAATTTGAAATGTGAAACTTTTTAATTTATTTGAAATTAATATTATTAATTTTTATATTTGCAATGATGACTTTATTCTGTCTTCCCTTCGGAATTTTCGTTGTCCGTGGTCCCTTGAGACCTTTTCGTGGTCCGTGGTACGTGGTCTCTCAGGATCAACCTATTAAAATTGATCAATTTTAACTTGTTCTTAGTTTAAATTATAAAATCAAATTTTATTCAATAATTCATATTTCACTACTTTTACGGAATACTATGTTATGCATTTTTTCACCCGCCCACCTAATCCCCGCATTTGCTAGTTAAGGACAACAATATTCCTTTGATTTACGAGTAAAATTATAGTTTTTGTGTATTATCGGAGGCCTTTTGCAAGTAACGGTAAAATATTTCTCTGAGTATTAGCAGGTAATTTATAACCTCGGTTAGTAAGGGAGGGGACAGGTAGGTTTGTGGCTCTTTAATTGATAGTAGATTGTCTCTCTATAGACCATTCTTATTATTAGTAATGGATTGAACAGAGAAATCCTTTGCTAGTAACGGGAATATCTTTCTTTGCTAGAAACGGATAACATATTGCCTTTTGTTAGTATTGAGCTGAAGAAATTGGACTCAACTTATCGATAAGTAGAGAAATATCGAAAGAATAATCAAGAAAAATTGAAAGAAGAAATGAAAAATTATTAAAATAGATATAAATAATAAGAAAACCAGTGAAAACACAACAATAATGATGTAAAAATTACATAAAAGTTATTTTTCATCAAATAAATAATTAATGAGCGATAAATTTTGATATTAAAATGCAATTTTTTCCCTAGCTAAAATGCTCTGCCTATTATAATGAATTATACTTCCCTATTATTGTTAAAACTGAATACTAATAATTCTGACCTTTACTCCCGTTAACTGGATTAAACATTGATTCATGAAATGGAAATTTGATTTCGTCCCCAAAAATACCACCACAGACTCCAAGTTTTAAAACCATTTGTGAAGAATCAGCATCTAGGACATATACTTTTCCCGAAGTTCCTCTAAAGATGACTAAATCTTTGCCAAAACCAAAAACTGTTTTAATTTGGCTTTTCTTCAAATTTATTGACTCCATTACTGGTGTCCAACCGTTTGGATAAAATGTTTGACAGTTTTTGAACCGATTTTCAGCGATAAATCGTTTTGTATTAATATCTTTCTTCACTCTTTTCTTAATTAGAATATTTAACATAAGTATAAAAACTATTATAATTATTGAAAACATTGTTTTAAAAATATTTGCTTTTATTTCGAAAAATCTGATATCTATCTCTACTCGAATAAATATTTAATTCTATTTTAAGTTATTCATTAAATATTTTTATATCATTTTACAGTAGTTTTAATTAAAAAATTATTAAAAAATATTTTTAAGAATAGGTATTAAGTCATTCAAATGTTGTATATTTTTAGAATTAAATTTGTTTCAAATCCTTTCCAAAATCTACTGTCAATTAATGTTAATATAAATGTTAAATATTACATAAATTTAAAATTAAGCAGAAAATCATTTATTGTAAATAAATCAATTTAATTATATTTTCAAAAATTATTGTAGAAAGAAGATCCTTATTTTGTTCCTTTTAGATTCAAAGTATATTGAGGTTTATTGAAATTTAAATAAACTTACTTCGTCAGTTGTATTTCAATGCTCTTATTTCAATCTCTAAAAATTACCAAGAATATAATATTTGCTTACAACCAATAACCCAATTATGATCAATTATTGTCCTCTTATTAATGTTAATAAAGTAGGCTTCCAAAATAAACCCAATTACCCTTTCCTCTTATTTACTATCTTATTTAATATTACAATTAATAATAATAAAGTTCCATATCTTCTCGGATAATATATAAATGATGGAACATTTTTGATTTATTAAACCCACAATCCTCTTCATTAATATAAATAGAATGTATTTCTAGGTGCAAAACAAATTTATATATAACATTTTTCACGCAAATATATTGAAAAATATTTGTTCTTTAGAAAATAAATTATACCTTCTAACTCTGAAATTTAGGACGCCCTAGTTACGTACTCTTTGCCTCAGACTCAGTTCAAATAAATTTTTTATACGCAAATCTGGCAGTTAATCTCCGAGAGTATCTGGTTAAAAATCGGTTAGAAATCATAACATGGTTTTAATTGCCTATTTTATGATAAAATACAAAGAAGGATAGCTGTTTTCTGGACAGCTTGCACCCGGAATTTTTCGTTTGTAATCGATAGAGGACATTGAGCTGAACTCAAAAATATATAAATATTTAGGAAATTTTATTAGGTTTACCCGCTAGAGGGTGTCAAATTTTGAATTTTTAGCTTTGAATTTGCTTCTTAGGAAATATTTAATCCCACTAAATCAAGCTTTCTTACTCGAATAAAATAGGTCTTTATCTCCTGCAACAAACACTTTTTCAGATATATAAGTTTTTTGGTATATTTGATCAAAACTCAGACTTGTCTTCAAAATTTTTCATTTTTTCAACTTCTAATTTTCATCAATTATTATATTTCATCAAAAATTAATAGCAGTTTAAGTCATAAATTATGTGAAAAAACAAAAATTACGCCTAAAAATTGAATTTAAATTTTTGGAATTTTTAAAAATTGTTTTATTTCAAAAAGTATTAATGATATTTTGAACAAAAGCATTCGAATCAGCATGCGCATTTAGGTCCGAAAACATATATTTAATTCCTAAAGCATATACTATATTGATTTTTATTTTCTGACTTTGCTCCTTCTAGCAGCTGAACCATATAATTTATCAAAAATATTTTTCCATTATTTAGTTCAGTTTGATATCCTCTATCAAATGCATATAAAACAAGGTTTGAGGGCAGAACCTATAATCACTACATTTACGGCTTTATCTAGAGTAATAATTGCAATACTAACAAAACAGACACAAACTTCCCTGTCCCTCCATTACTAGCATAAGGCTATATGTTACTCGTTAATATTCAAAGAAATATCTTCCCATTACTAGCAAAAGGCTTTCCTGTCCCCTCCCGTTACTAATAAAGAGAATGGTCTCTAGAGAGCCACAAACCTCTCTGTCCCTCCATTACTAGCAAAGAGAGTCTAAATTAGCCGTTAATATTCAAAGAAATATTTTCCCGTTACTAGCAAAAGGCCTCCGTTATAATCCAAAAACTATAAATTTACCCGTTAATCTCTGCAAAGAAGTTTGTTGTCCGTTGCAAGCAAAAAGCGGGGGGGGGTGGGTGGGTGAAAAACAAATGCATATACTACATATCACTTCGTAAATGTAGTGAAAAATCCCGGGTGCAAGCTGACCTTTACTAAGCAGAGGGGCAGCTATTTTACTTTCAATAAAAGGACAAAACTTCGAAAAACATTAGAAAAATAGTTATTTGCTAAACTAATAAGCAAAAATTAAATTTTATTTAGTAAATTATAAAACATAACTCCTTGAAAATTTTTTGAATGACTTAATACGATTAACTTTTAAAGCAATAAAATAATTAATTCTACGATAAGTATGTTTTCTAAAAAATATTATAAATATTTTGTCACTACATTTACGAAGTTTATAAAAGAGTTTCGTTTTACACCCACCCAACAACTCACCAACCAACCAATAAAAGCCATATATTTCTCGATTTTTGTACAAGCATATTTTATTCAAAACCGGTGTTTAAAGATCAGGTATTATTATTAAACATATGTTTTTCTTTTAAAAAACTATTTAAAAATATTCAATTTATTTAATACTAATTTTAAAAAGTATGGAAAATTTCAAAGTGTCGGCTGAAGAACAACAACAAATCAATTACCACAAGAATATCCGCTCACCATTTATGGTGAGCCTTTCGCTATTGTTTATATCAGTTGTCATCTATGCTGTATTTAACAATAAAATTGACTTCAGTTCAATTGAAAGCTCAGTCAACGGCGATCTCACACAATATATCGTCAAATTTGAGTTTTTGTTAAGACAATCAGTTCCGGCACTCATTTGGCTCTTCATCTGCGTTTTCAATGTAATTATGAAGAGAGCATCCTCTGCGGCCATAATTCCCGGCACAAGACATGAGTATCTGATTAATGAAAATCAAAGAATCCTCCAAAACTCCCTAGAACAGTTTGTCTTGCATATTTTCGCACAAATAATCCTAGTTTCATATTTGGAGCAAGCCAATTTAATAATTAAAATTATTCCTACACTAAACTTTCTCTTCATTTTGGGTCGACTATTGTTTTGGTTGGGTTATCCCAAATATAGAGCAATTGGTTTTGTAATATACTTTTTTCCACTTATTATTATTATTGCTTTTATTGGGTATAAATATGTTGTAAACATTTCTTTAAATAATAAATAAAGAATATGTTATATTTTAAAGATTTGCTTTTTAAAAGTATGTTAATAATGGTTGTAAACTGGCATCTACAATTTTTTGTTTTCAATCGATAGAGGACATTGAGCTGAACTCAAATCAGGGATGCTCTGGGACTTCGATGACAGGAGGGTATGGTTCAAAAATTTTTGAAAAGACATGGGGGGCATCCCCAAAATGGCTATAAATTCACTCCTAGGTAGTTTTTTAGGTGTTTTTCTTCATAAATGCATGTAATACAACTGTATTTAACATAATTTATATGAATTAATGCTTAAAACTTAGAATTATTTACAAAAAATGAATTTTTATAAGTTTTTCACAAACTGTAATTCATAGAAATATTGAAGTAAACAAAATTTTTTCGTCTAAAAACTGTAATTTAGACGCTATTATGCATTTATATTATGTTTTCCCAGTGATGGCCACCGACCACTTGACAGGGGGGGGGTATAGCTTTCTAGTGACTTTTTTCGAGACAGGGGGGTATAGGGGGAAGGGTATTTTCAAAATTGCTCTAAAACACCTAGTAGGTCATTTTTAAGGTGTTTTTTGGTATTAATAGATAGATTACAATTTTATCTAACGTATTTAATCATAATTTACACAAAAACTTAACAATTTAAGCAAAAAACTTGTAATTTTTGAAAATCAAACTTTTGTTTCTATAAAAATATCAAA
>JAQIXI010001338.1:0-14285 GCA_034700165.1 Galumnidae sp. Gr-Ori-00277 | reverse complement strand
AATTTTAAGGAAAAGTTATCACTTATCTGATTGACAAATGTCGACATCATTAACATCAGTCGGTATTCAGAAGTAAGACATCAATTGTAGACATTTTTCCCTTTATATTAACGTTTAAAACATTAGATTTAAACGAAATTTATTTTTATTTAAAAATTATAATTTTATTCAATTAATATTTGATGAGATATGTGTTGAGACAAATATAAACTTATAACTAATATATTGAATGGAATGAAAAAATGTAAAATTAATAACTTTTCAAAACATTTAATAATAATAATAATAATAATAAACATAAATTAATTTAAATAATATATAATTAAATTAATAATAAATTGTGAGAAAAATAGTTGCGATTAATCAATGAATTATTCTTAGTTTCAAACATTCAGATAATAATAATAATAATCAAAAGGCACTGATTGTTGAGAATCTTTAATTAATACTAAAATTAATAAACTATATCCTAATCACAGTTAGGGTAATGCTCTGCCAGTTGTGGACGGAATCCATATTACCAGTCAGTCAGAAGTCAGTCACAAGTTATTCGCTTTGCTCTTCAGTTATAGTTTGAAGCTCTTTATTAGGTTTGACTCTTGGATATAACTACAGAAATAAAGATAAAATTAAAATTTATAGCAAACATTTAATACTAGTGGTGGGCAACGAATGTTCCGTTTTTTCTAAAACCACCCATAGCTGCTATATAGGCATAATCGTTATATAAAAAAATATAGAATTAAATAAAACACTTAATTCGCGCTCATCTGAAAGCTTTGCTTCAAAAGTATCTGTCTTTGAATTAATGAATTGAGTGTCAGCTAAAATGTAATGCGTGTGGACTCAAAATAGTCTCCGATTCTCCCACTTTTCCCTCCTTTTGCTCCCTCTTTGCCCACTATTTAATACATTAATAACAGTATATAAAAAGTTATAAAAAATATTATTTATATTTATTTGAGTTGACTTTAAGATTATGTCATATAAAAGGTAAAGAATGACTCACTCCGAGAAGATTTCTAGGTATATAGCCCTCGTGGTCTTGTATTCTGGCCCAATACCATTCCCTCTCCTGTTCGTCTCCCTTTCGCATAACAATTATAAGGTTTCCGTCTTTAAAACTGAGTTCATCAGAGTTTTGCGACTCATAATCGTAAACGGCATAGACTTGACTGCCGTTTAATATTCCGAGCTTTTCCTGAACTCCTATTTTAAGGGGAAAAAAATGTTAGAATCAAACGATAATAATAAGAAGAGTCGACAGTTCGAAGCCTTGGGTAATAAAAAACGACTTAAGAATTAGACCAGAATCTCACGTACCGTAAAGATATTGGGAACAGCCGTCAAAGCCTTCCTCATCCTCTTCACATTTTTCAGCAGCTGTTTCTTGATCTGAGAGTGTTGTGGCGAATATGCAAGCACCATTCTCCACCAGAAATTTCACCATGTTCAAATTATTACAAGAGGCCGCGCAATGCAATGGAGTCCTACACAACAAAAATAGAAAAAGAATTTCATTTGAATTCTGGTCTCAATT
Source organism: Galumnidae sp. Gr-Ori-00277 (assembly GCA_034700165.1). Taxonomy (NCBI): domain Eukaryota; kingdom Metazoa; phylum Arthropoda; class Arachnida; order Sarcoptiformes; family Galumnidae; species Galumnidae sp. Gr-Ori-00277. The sequence goes on along the minus strand of JAQIXI010001338.1, from coordinate 12,745 downwards.
CAGGCATTAATTTATTTGTTTAACTCTTTTAAAGGACAAACAGTTTATGAAAACAATAGAAGTTTATTATTAATTAAACGATTATTATTTTGCATGAATTAATGAGACCTTGATTACTTCATGATTTTATCTCGTTATTCATTAGTGTTTCGAAATTAATTGAAATAATGGCTCAAAATAAGAGTTCTTTAGCGCATGAAGTGATGAAAAATTAATTTTAGGTCAAAAGTTTTCACTAAAAATTAATTTTGAATTTCATTAAATTTAAAGAAAGTTTCCTTTCATTCATTCCGTCATTTGACAGATAGAGAACAGAATAAGTGAATAATGAGTTGCAATGAAAAAGACTTTCGACAGAGAATTGATTTCTTTTTGAATTTAATACCAAAAATACTTTAATACCTTTAATACTATCAGTTAATGCCTCAAAAGGAAAGCCTAAAAAATTAAAAAATAAAACTACCCCTCACTATTTCATCACTATTTTATCGTTTTTAGCAAAAGATTTCGAATTCAACTCTATTTTAAAACCCAAAAGAATTGAATCCAATTTTATTTCAACCAATTCTTCCCAAAAGTATTATTTTTGATCAGTTTTTTAAAACTAATAAATCTAATGATTTTCATCGACTGAACACTTTTTTCATTTATTTTAAGTGTTTGAGAACTCTTCGACGAGTTATTGAACTCAAGTGAATATTTTTGTGTAAACATTTGCAATTTGCCATGATCATTTACTTTTTATTGCCTATTCTCTATGACATAAGAAAATCTTTTATAAAATGATAAAAAAAATGAAAACATCGAAACTGAAGAGAAACTGAATCGTTGGCTAAAAAGTTGGTTGAATTCGTGACTGAGAGCACAAACGCATAATTATATGATCGATATATAAGCTATTAATTAACCATTGATTCAATTATTAATGAAATTTACATAAAATGCTGATAAAACGGCTATTCTTTTATGTGAGGCATTCAATGGCTTGAAATGAATGTTTGAGAGTTTGTTTGAATGACCCAATATTACTGAGTTATGTATTTCCTGAGAGAAGCATTTCTTTACTCTATAAAACTATTTTAACAATTCTTTTAACATTTGAGTCTATTGTCTAAAAATTTTATTCAGTCATATATAAAATTCATCGGAAATACTGAATACTGAAGAGTGAAAGTAATTCTGAATATCATTTGTAAAGAAGAGACTAAAATATATGATATCGTATAAAATCGAAACTCAGTTCCCAAAAGTTTCAGACAATTTAATGATTCGAAAGACACTTGACTTCATTGCACATAAATTATAGGCATTTTCGGCAATACTTTTCTCTGTTATAAATGGTTTTTTGATAACTATTATGGTTCCCAAACCCTAAAAAATACCATAATTTAAGTTTTTATTTCCTAATCTATCTTTGGATTGAATTTTCAATAGCATTACAATCAATACATTAGAAGTTAAACAAAAGTATATTTGTTTAATAGTTCTCTGGATTTCGTTTAGACTTAATTAATGGTCTCACGTTTGTGTTGCCTACAGTCTGTAGTCTGGGCTTACAATAACAAAGGACTTGATTTGAACACAAAAACAGTCGGCGAACTCATTAAAGCCATGATTTATATAACCGATAATTGTTTCAAAAGAAAGACTTTTCTCCTTTTTTTTGTCTTTTTTGGTAATTTTGTTGAAAATAATAAAAAAATAAATTATAGAAACTAATTAACTAATGGTTATGCGATAATCAAACCATTGGGTAAACTACTGGCTATACCAGAATAAAGATAGTGTTCACTGAAAAGGCATTAATTATAGTGTTTTGTATGTGTGATGTGTTCTTTCAACTCATACCATCCATCGCTATCCTGAGCGTTGACATCACATCCATTTTCGACAAGATATTTAACAATATCAAAATGACCGGCGCAAATGGCGTTGTGCAGTGCAGTAATGCCCTCGTCATTAGCAGCACTGGGGTTTGGCACCTGAAACACACAATTAATGTTTAATAGATTCAGAAGTTATATATTGTTTTACTTAAAGAGTATTCACTTTTGTTTCAGACATCAACTGCTGACACTTCACTCGATTATCTTAATAGAAATCTCGATATACAGTAAATAAACTGCTTTTTGTGTAAAACGTTTGTTACAAAAATCGGAGAAAATGTTTAAAACATTTGTTCAAAGAATGGTTTAGATTCTCATTATTCTGAGTGTCAGCAAAAGTCAAATACAAAAACAAATTTAATGCAATTTTTGCCAATAATTTTAGAAATAAATCTAACATTTATTCAGAAAAAGAGGAAAATTATTTGTTTTGTTAGAGATTTTATTGATGGGTAAGTCATTAGTTAGCTCTCAAAGAGTATAAACTAATATTAATCATAAGTAGTGATGGGATAAAGACTTACTTCTTTGGCAGTTTTCTTGACGAGTTCGAGCTCTCCCTCGAGTGCGGCGTCCAATAGGAGTGCGAGCGGATCGAAACTGACTCGTCTGCTGACAACAAGTGGATGCGTTCCGTTCGTACTGTTATTCTGATCCTTGTCTTTGTTATTCAATTGACTTTTAAGGTTTCCTTTCGCTCTCTTGACATCGACTATACTCTTAGATGTCGTATAATTTGGCAAAAGGCTATTGTCTCCAGTAGTGACACAATCGCTATCAGTTTTGGTGCGATTTTCACTCATCGAATTAGAGTCGAATCCCTGGCGAGTGGTCTCGTCTTTCGTCAGCTGTTGTTCTTTGATTAGATTTATATCACTTTCAATGTCTTTATCGACACTTTTGTCAGATTTCTGTTCCGTAAAATTGTTTTCAATTTTATTTTCATTCAATTGATTTGAATCAACTTTTCGACAGTCATTCAATTGTTTCTGACATGAATTGCTTTCCGATTCATTCTGTAAATCCACCACTACTGATACAGTGATAGCTAACTCTTGCTCAATTTCATTGTTGGCCACAACGGGACGGCGTTTCACTTTATGCCAATCATTCGACAAATTATTGTTATTGTTATTAATGAGAACACAGTTATCACTGCTTTTGTTATTATTATTATTATTATTGGATTTGATTGTGCCATAAGTGCTTTCCTTATCTTCACTCTTAGACACCACTGAATTGGAATTAATCGAACATTTATTGTCTTTGATATGAGGGTTGTCTGCGCTTATAATTGATTTTGTCTCACAATTATTGCTATTACTCTGAGATAAAGAAGTGGACAGAGAAGAGGAATGGGATTCGATATCTGAAGGGATCGGTCCATTCAGAGCCGAACCATCTGTGGTCTCATTGTAAGGTTCGCTTAAGTTACAGTTGAGATGTGATTGGGGTTTATCCTCAAAGGAATGAGGCATCGATTGGTGGTGTTGTTGCTGTTGTTGGCAATGGTGTGGCAGCTGTTGAATCATTAATCCAGACTTACTATTGATAGCATTGTATGCCTTTTGAGCGGTCAGGGATGTCAGCGGAAGTCTAAAAATGGACAGCATTTCAATACATTAACTTATTATTGAAGTTATGACAGTATTTGATATTTTCAATCAAAAATCATTAATCATTTCCAAAGCAATAGTAATCATAAAATAATAGTTTTGATCGAAATTGGATTTCACTTCAAATCAATTGCGAGTCTATCCATAAAAATCATAATTCTATGGCTTATAATATGTTTCTCTCAACGCCTTTCCTCTACTCCTTATTTAAGTGTCAAACAAAACATTACGAGAAAATCGGTTTAAAGGGGAGACAAAATTCAGAGAAATCAGTGAAAAAGATAAATATGAAACTCAACTTTCATATCACACACTTCTTCTCCTAAAGAGTATTAAAATATTAGTTTGAGTGCAAAAAAACTTAGAGAAATGAATGATTGATCGATAATAGAGAAGAGAAAATAAATTATTGGATTTTCGCAGATTTTCGCAGTCAAACAGGATTTTCCAATTCGGCACCAATTTTATAATCGGACAGTTCTTCAATCTTTGGATCTAATCAGATGTGACAAACAATTTATTTGATATTAAGGCGACTCTATTCACACAATCATTAGTTGTTTTCTAACATCAATTCCAATGAATATCTATTTCTATGAATTGTCGACAAAATCCAAATCAAATTCTTGGGTTTCTATTCATTGCCATTACTTGACCTCAAAAACGATTGTTTGAATGCATTGTCTCAATGAATGCAACTATAGATATATCGACTCATTTATTATTGAATATCAATAATGATTTATAACTATAATATTATTAATATTAATATTATTGATATTTTATAGAATTCATATTTAAATGACAACAAATGGGAGACTAGTTTTAAATTACTCGAAAAAAATAGTCTATTGTTTAGTAGATTATAAATGTTTTCCGGTATAAGAAAAAGATGAAAAGATTGAAATATTATCATAATTAGTGATTTCAAGCATAACTAGAACTCCAGAGATTGGTTTTGAGCTGAGCTCAGGGGTTAGAAATACAGAAGATTTGATATATTGTGAGTATATTTTAGAGTCATTTAATTTGATGTCGCGATTATTTTCAAACAAAAAAATCTAATTTAAAAAGAGACTTATAATTAGACCTTGCTCATTATATAAAGATAAAGCTAAACTTTTTTTTGTAATAAATTGACAAAAAATGAGTCTCAAAAGACTGTTTTCGAAGTGAATCTCAGGAATTACTTGAATTCAACGAAAGATATTAAATGAAAACCGTTGTAATACTCGCCTATTATATCCACTGTTGGCTGAGTTGAGGGTTGTATTACTCGGAGTCAATAAATTGGCTGATTTTTTGCCAAAACTATTGCTGTTATTTCTCAAATTAGTGGATAAGGGATTTCCTTCAAGTGATGGGTCGCCCATTTGAGCGCTGTATAAATGAATTGGCGATTGACGAGGAGGTGGTATTGGTTTAACTGGAACTGAAGGCTTCGGGGGTACAATCGGTTTGGGTTTCGTATTCGGTGGCACTTTTGATGATAAATTTGTTTGTGACTGATTTAGGTTCGGGTTAGGGGTTGGCACAGAATGGCTTTGAATCACACTTTGGTTTGAATTAATTGAATTGTTTTGTAACGATTTATAATTTGTGAGAATTGTATTATTATATGAGTTGTGGTTTAGTTTTGTTTGTTTTAAGTTATTTGAGTTCTGATTTAACTCCAAATGGTTTGCGTTAAATGTCTTTGGGTTTACGTTCTGATAGGGATGTTGTCCTGAAGTCATATTATTTATATTGTTGTGGATCTGTTGTTGCATTTTGTAGGCAAGGATTCCGTTGTGATTCTGAATGGATGCCCGGTCTGACGATCCACTGCTTCCTGAAGGCGATGGTCTGTCCTCGAGCATAGAATTCTTAGTATTCATCGCAAGCTTTGAATTACTATTAATGTTATTCGTAATAATGGATACGTTATTGTGATTATTGTTATTGTCGTTATTCAGAGGACTGTTTGTCGACAATAGTTTCTCATTTGAGAGCTGACTATGGATTCTATCGTTTTCTGGAGTCGAAACACATAATTGATTGGTGGCTGAAGTTTGGCTGTAATATTGTTGCTGTTGTTTGACTCCAAATTTGGTATTATAGGGAAGAGTTTGATATTTGGGGTCTTGTTTACAACCCATAAAGTCTTTATTGGCGCTAATGTGCGGATCAAACTGTAAGACAAAATAAAGTCAGATATAAATTATATGTTTTGCGGAAATGTTATGACATTAGTTACGATGTTTTTTCTTATTTTTATTAAACAAAAAGTGATACAAACCTCACTAATTCTAGTGGTCTGTTCTCTGAGCACGGGTTCAACGGCAGCGATATTAATATTAGCGCTTAACGGCCGCATTGTTTGACTTTTATGTCGGTGACCGCTGTGACCGACAGAACTTCTAAGAAGAGCACTATTCATATGAACTCCATTTGCATCCAAAGCACTACTATTGGCACGAATTAGGTTTGAATGCATTTGAGAGGAGAGCTGTTGATTGAGTTGACGCTTTCGGGCCAGTCTTTGTTGGAGTTCACTAATTCTTTGGTCGACCTGAACCATCTCTGATTGGCGTTGAGTTAATAAACCCCTCTTAAGCATTAATTCGTGTCCATTTTGTTCACTCAATTTGCTTCGATACTAACGATCAAAATAAAGGGACAAAACAAACAAATGAATCCAAACGTTATTGAAATACAAGTAATCAGTAGTTCAATACATTCTTTGGCACACAATTAGACTGTTCTTTCAGGAAGAGTGATATCGAGCGGAAAAGTTCGTCAGATCTATAGACCATTCAAGAGGTTAATGAGAAAAGTATTTTCTCATTAGTGAAAAGAAAAACTTTTTTCATTCCTTCAAAAGATTATTATTGAATCATTCATTACTTTAGTCTAACATTCAATTGTTTAGTAATCCCGACAATTCTCTTCAATTCTCTTCAATTCCCTAAATATTTTTAAATATTAATTCTACGAATTGAGTCATTTATTATTTAGGTTTCGTTTTGATATTTATGAAAAAAAGAATGGACTCAAATATTTATTATATATTTCTTCTTCTTTTTGGACAAAAGTTAGTCTCGAAATGCATTTAGATTTGATATTTTAGAAAACAGATCACGAATAAAGTATAACAGAATAAACGCCTCAACTAATACTTTACCCAAATTTGGATTTATTTGCAATCTTTTGAAAATTGAATCCTAAGAGGAACTAAAGAGAAGAACCGAATGAAGAATCAAATCTGATTTTCCCTCGCATTCGATAATGTGTTTAATACAGGGATGGCATAAGGATGGCTAAACCATTTGGGAAAAAATGCCGATATATTTATTAGATCGAGTCATATAGACTTGAGATGAATCCAAATAAGACTTAACCAAAAGTTCATATTATTGGCAAAAAAAATTTATTTATATTTTGAGACTTAGTTTTTAGATAACGATTTTTATAAAATGTTGTGAATGTTTAACACAACTCATGTTATTTTTATTCACATCTCTGTATCTGTTTTTAATGTCTACTATTTTTTTTTGTTTTCAAACATATATTGATGACTAAGAAGTCTGTCATTTGATTCCCAAAGAAAAAGAGTTTCATTTCTTCTAATTTGAAGGAAAGATAAATATGGGCTCAATATTAGTCTCATTAACGGATTAAATGTAATTAATTGATAGGAAAACCAAACATATTATGATATGATATAAAACTAATGACTTAATAATCGGTGAATATTTATGTAATGAACGCATGTTTTTATTAAATTTTATGAAATGCTTATCATTTAAATAGTTGTGTACTTAAAGTTGAGTTCAGAATTATGTGATTACAAAAGGGATAACAAAACGGGATTTCATATGAAAAGGTATAATCATTGAATAGTTCAAAGGGTACTCACCAGAAGTTCTTGCCTTAACTTTTCTAATTCGATGCTATGCTTTGCATTGGATATACCGTTAATATGATAGCTATTAGTTGTATTTCCTTTCCTCAATTCTTCCAATTGTCGGGTAAGTGCATCCACTTTAGTCAACGCCACAGAAAGCTCTTTCTCTTTTTCATTAAATAAGGTGCGGATGGATTCCAGTTCAGAGCCTATCAAATATAATGCAAATCGAGAATAAGAGATGAGAAAAAAAGTCATTAAAATTAAGTGCAATGAGTGTCGACTCATCCAAATATATCTCTAAATTATTTCAGATCATCGACTGTAAAGACTGAATCGAATTATGAATCAAAAGAGAGAGAAAATCATATGAACTGAACGCCATTAACTTCTGGCGTAGAGTACATCTACTTATAGCATATGTCCGTATGAATGGCACATTAGGTTTAGGCCATAATCTATCGCATTTCACGTGTGTTTCCACTCAATTATCATTAACGGATGCATTACTAAAATTGAGTATCACTTCAACTAATTTATAAGTTAATTCCAATTAAATATTTATAATTTACTAAAGGAATCCTATTCTGTCCCAAAGGATAATCTTCTATTTCGGCGCTTATCTTATATTCAGATGAGAACTAAATATTTATTAAATAATTTTAATGAAACTCACAATAGATGTGAATATTTAACTCTATTTTTCTCTCAATTAGAATAAAAAAGTAATTTCTTGGAAATTTTGCAAAAGATTATTCATTTAAACCCGGATTACATTAAAATATTTTGTTTTGAATTAATTCAAGAGATTTAGTTTCATTGGTATCGCAATAAAAATCATTTAGAAGTCAGTCATTCAATAAATATGCAAATTATTATCACTAAACATATGAAATGAAATGAATTTCAAAATACAGAGCCTTTTGATGAGTCAAAAATCAATAAAAATATATTACAATAACCTTTAATTACAATATGTTTGCATTAGATATGAGTCTTGCGTTTTGAATATTAATAAATTCATAGATATTATAATACTGTATATATACTGTATATCTATTGTACGCCAAAAGTTTTTTATTAAATATTAGTAACATTTTTAGAAATTCAAACTCAAATCGAAAAAAAGTAGATTTTAGACAAAAATATTTTTAGTACACTTTTAGTATTGATTTAAAGCCTTTTTTCAATTTAATATGTTTTGAGTGGAGTAGAGAAACAATTCTTGCAAAATGTAGAAAATTGTAGAGAACTTATATTGTTTTATATATTTTATATGAAAAGAGAACACAAACACAACTATTAACTTAAATTTTCATAAAATCAATAGAATAACATCCGAATCACTTTTCATGAGTAGTACTTTCATTAATTTCAAACTGAATTTCAGTTTTATTTCAAAAAGTATTTTTCAAACTTTTTTTTTTGTCTGAAATTCGTTTAAAACGAAATGAGTTTGAGTTAAGTTTCTTAACGAAAACTTCATTATTCAGACAATAAGTAAACAGAAGTGAAAAATCAAAAGAGAAACACAATTATCCAAAGAGTAGTAAAATTCAGTTCAAAAACAGTATGAAATTCAGTGACGAGTTTTCCTGTCGAGTAAATAATGATTATTTGAAAATCAATTCGCATTTATAGCCAACAAAAATCAATGAACTTTTGTTTTGCTTTTTTTTCTTCTATCAAGTTTTAAAATATTACTTAAATTGATTGAAATGAATGCGTGATTATCAGTGAATTTCTGATAACAACTCAAATATGATTTAATATAAGAGACTTTTCTATTTTATTTATTTTTGGTTCACATAATTTAAAGCCAACAAAACTAACAAAAATATTCCACTAATTAAAAAAAGTGTCAAAAAAAGTTTTTTCAAACGAAACTCAAATTAATGACTCTTTTCTCTCAAAAATAATTGATTGTTGAAACTCAGCTAACGTTGAGTTACCAAAAAAGTCATGTAAAACAATATCACAAATGCTCTCAATTTCAGTTGAAATTGGAGATTGAAAGTGAATGAGTGAGCGGAGAGAGGGAGGGAAGGGGAGAGAGAGATAGAGAGAGGGAGAGGGAGAGATTTGCCGGTGTTTAGGGCTGAAGCCATTGGAATGAAAAGAGTCTAAACAACACAAAAATTCTATATAAGAAGTGAGGAATAAAATAGAGTGGAGTTAAGCCGAAGTCATAAACTAACAAACGAGTGAAATGCCATTCAATCCTTACTATCGTCAGAGTGTGTATTACTCGCATATATGGCATACTCTATATGACAACTGTGTTATGGAATGCAGTGTTAAGTTCGCCTTTAGTTGCAGTTTAATCCATGCACAAAAAATAAGTATAGATTAGGTTTATAAAGCAAACAGCCTGTGCCAAGGTTCTATTTTATGAATAATGTTAATGGTAATGTCCAATAACATTCTTCAAACGAATTCTTAGAACTCAATGAGACATAAAAGACGATAAATGGATAAAATTTTCAGTTTTTCTCATTTAATGAAATATTTGTGTTCCAAAGGTTTAGATTTAGTCGATTTGGTGACCCCATAGAAGACTTAGTCTGTATATCACACAATACTGTCTGTACTTTGTTTTTGAGACTTTATTTTACGCTTTTTTGAATCGGAAAAGAAATTTTAACACAACTTCTGGTTTTTCTCTCTTTTCAATGCTTTGACTTTTTTTTCAATATTTTCTTTTGATTCTTATTTCTGTTTTCCATTTCATATATAACTTTACAAAAAGATTGAAGTCTAGTATAAGTTATTACTTAAGTTTTGATTCTGTGTTTCACACAATTTGAAATATCATACGTTTTTCACTTCAATTCTGATTCTGTGAATGCACTCAATATTTCTCTCCTAAAGCCATAAGAGTTATACTTTTCAAGCGATTATTTACTCTCCCATTCGGTTACTCTTTTCAGATATATTTCATATATATTGTGATTTCAATATTTTATGATTAAGTGTACAATCAATAAGTATTGTATAAACCAAACCAAAAGCTCTCAAATCAAACAAATAATGTTTATGTCTTTTTGGTATATTTTCACAAAAATTTCATGTCTTTTCAAAAACAATTTCAACTCTATATGACTCGAATCAGACTTTCCATAATAAATGTCAATCTATGGCTTCAAAGTATAGAATTATCATTTAATTATCATTTCAGATGAATTTCGTTCATTAATCAATTGGTCGACAATCAATAAGATGTTTATAATCCAGTCATTAGTTTATATACTAAACAATCAATTAAAAGGTTTGATCGAAGCTCTAAATATGTTGTCTTAATTAATGTCAGTTTATAGACTGATTTTTACGAAAAATGGCTTATAATGACTTATAATCAAATATCAACTGAATCTGATTAGACATTTAATTGCTTTTTAATGAACTTTAAAACTGAAAAATTTAAAACTATATTAACTAAAGTCAACCGAATCACCCATTTTTGCATTAATAATCGGCGAATAATCTTTGCTCTAATTTATAACAGAATTTAGTTTTTATTGTTTTATAATTTTATTTATTTTTATTTTCCTTCACTTTTATTTAAATTCATATCATTTTATATGAGAAAAGACAGGAAATATTGTATTAAATGAGTCCTAAAATTTACTGAAAACTGTGAATCAGATCAAGAATTAAACTCAAAATACAAAATAAAAATAAGTTTTGAAATTTAAGCCTAAACTAAATGAACGTCGCTTTGAATGAAATTTGATATAATGTCTGACTTAAAGAAGAAATATTTCATTTGATTTAATTTCATATGAATTTCGTTAATAATTATTTTAAATGTAATTAAATTTGAAATCATTTGGTGTATGAAAAAAACGAGGAATGACTTCAAATCGCAATAATTCGCTCCAAATTTCAATGAAAATTATTCTCAGATTCAAAGCTATAAAAGAGAAAAAATATATTCTGTGCAAAAATGGTGTGACTGTTAGGAACGGAGTGACACAAAAAAAAGTATTTTTGTGAACAATCGAATTTTCCATCCGTCTCGTTCTTGTTGAGTGAGCTAGGCAAATCCACAAATAGATTTTGTTTGGAATATTAGTCAAAGGAAGGGATGAATAGTTCAAAAGCGACTGACATTTGACTAATATTAGGTATTTATTTAAATAACTCATTAACGATAAAATGTTATCAGATTGAGAAAGGGTGTCCTCGAGCACATTCTTTGTCTCAAGTGGTTGTGGAGAAGTTCCTCGAGCGTTGCAGAGCAAAGCTGTTCGTTTCCTAATTGTATAACTGGTTAATCGCTGTTTGAGCCGTTAGTTTACAGTACTATTAGTTTTCTAATATTATTAGATTTGAGAGAACAGCGGATAAAAAAATTTCTACGAAAAAGAGCAGGAGTTTAATGCAGTATTAGTGCAAACTTCCTTATTTTAAGGCTTTCCTGTAATTCACCAGTTTTTGTGGATATAACAGATTTATCAATTGTTTTGATAACATAGAGATAAAAGCGATAGAATTAGTGAATAACTACTAAAAGCCTAACAATAATGTAGTAATAATAGCGATAAAAGAGTCGGAGAAAACACTGACCGAAAACATATATAAAATATTTTTCTTTAATCATTCAATTAATGTTTTTCTCCGTTCTATTAAATGTTTGCCTCTTTTGGGGCTCATGTCATACACAGAATGACATTTGTATACAGAGTTGTGAACACATTGTGTATATGTTTCGGATTGAAAACAGACAAAAAAATTGACAAAAAATAGACTCAAAAGAAATATAATAATTTTGTGAACAATTTTGGGTCAAAACTGACGACAAGTTTTGCCAAATAATTCTTATTTTTAAGAAATTGAATTTAGAGTTCAGACTAACCGCTAGAAAATCATAAATACAAACAATAGGACAATGAAAGTCGTTAGAAGTCATTACAAACGTTAATAATGACAACAAAAAAGTTAATAATAGAGAGAAATAATACCGAAAATGATTAGAGAATAAAATGTTATTTTTTTAGACTTTTATTTAATCGCAAATTTTTATTACATTTATTTGAGAACAAACTCTTGTTTTAAGTCTTGCGAATCGAAAACTTTATGGAAGACAAAACCGAGAATTTCCTAAGAGTTTATTTATCTCAAATTGAATTCCTGGTCCATTTACAAGTTAAATAACAAAACATACTTTAACTCTAACCAAAAGATTACTTTTTTATATCCCAACAAATAATAGTTTACTCTATTATATGAAAAAAATAATTCAACAATATTTTATGCTAAACATTGTCTGCTCTTATATTATGGTTATTTTACAGAGTGGAGAGAGAGAGAGAGAGAGGGAGGGAGAGAGAGAGAGAGAGAGAGAGAGAGAGAGA
>JAQIXI010001337.1:0-14285 GCA_034700165.1 Galumnidae sp. Gr-Ori-00277 | reverse complement strand
GTCAATGTTTTCCTCAAAACATGTGTTTCATTGGTTTCTATGGTTTACTGTTTGTATTCATTAATCAAAACTACAGTTAATCCTCGATAACAAACAAATTATTATTTAAAGCTTATGTTTAAATATTGATTTAAAATCTTATTTGAAATGTAATCTGAATTACATTTATTGCTTTATATTTTTGTAAGATATCCATTTCAGCATATGACCTTGTTGAACTACTGGATGTTACCTTAATTATCTATATATTGTATATAATTTAAAAAACGGCGCAATCAAACTTTTAAAATCTTTTTTATTGATTAAAAACCTGTTTTCCAATACTTTTACTTTAATTAATATTTGTCTGAATTTAAAAATAATTTTTTATTTAAATAAAAGAAATGAAAGAATAATAATAATAATTGTAATGAATGTAATGAATGTCCGCTTCTTCTCATTAATTACTTTTATTAAAAATAAATTCATTATTCATTTCTTTGTATTCATTTGTATTCAATTGATTTAAATTCTGGGAAACATTTTTTTATAATTTAATACCGGATTTCGTTTCATATTTCTCTCAATTAAATCGTCATTTAAGTCGTCGAAGTCGTCCCCATCTGTCAGATTGTCGCCAGAATCAGAGTTTTGGTCATTCATATCATCCAAAGAAGGTTTGATATCATCGAAACACAAACTCTTTTCGGGTGAAACGCATTCCTCCAGAAATCGATTGAATTTTAGTTTTGGCGGACAGAGTCGAGGACAGGCATAACCTTCAATGGGTTGACTACAATCCAAATACATTCGACAATCAGAAGTATTCGGGAATTTGTTTAATGAGTCGAAACAATTAAAGCCATTAGTCTCGGGATAATCGCATCGATTGCTTTGAGGATAGAATATAAGTCCTGACGGACACTCCACTCGATGGGAACGACCACTCGAACACATGTAAAACGAGTGACAATCCAATGGATCCGGATATAGAGTGAATCCTTTTGGACACTCAAAAGGTTTGGTTTCCTTCGAAGGCTGACAACCGCTCTGTTCCGGAAAGTCACAGATTTGAAGCTTAAGATTGAAAAGAAGACCGTCCGGACATAACTTCAACTGTGGATAAAAGTTGTTGCACTGAATAAAAGTACTGCAGTTATTTGGATTCGCAAAAATGCCATTCCTTTGAGGACAGCGAAACACTTCTTCGCTGATAACTAACATTAAAAACATAGAAAAAATGATAATTATTTGAATCATTTGTTATTTCTTTGATTTTTTTCGACAATAAAAAAGTCATAAAATAATAATTATTTGTTTGAACTAATAGTTAACGGATTAGTTCTTTAATAGTTTTTAATTTTACATTTTGTTATATCAGTAATAAATTTATCAGATATACGGGTCTGTTCTTGAGTTTAACAGTCTTTGCGTCACTCATTTTAATCAAAATTCAATTTAAAAATATATTTATTCAATGAATTAATGTTTAAACAATTAAAGCCAACATTTAATACAATTTTCTTCCCTTTAATGCATTGATTTGGAAAACATATAATATTTGCGCTAATTTTATGAAATATGAAAAATAATTTCAATTAATGACTACAAGACCTCATATTTAGATATTTACCCAACAATTGGTTTCGAAATAATTAAATCTCAATTAGAATGTATTGAAAGCAATGACAGTTCACTCCATTGCATAGCAATAATTGTAAGGCTTTGATATCAATAACAATCAAAGAATAGTTTATTTGAGGGATGAGTTATTATACGATTACTTTTTTTGAATTCTATGACAATTTCGACATAATATCGGATAAGTGTCTAATTGTGAGGTCTGGCAGTCATTAGAAGTAATTATTTGCTAAAATTTCTGAATCTATTTTTACGGACCAAAACGACAACAGAAGTAATGATAACGATAACCAGGAGACCACCAAGGACAATCAAGGTAATAGCCCACCATGGAAAATTACACTTTACTGACCCGTATCTGTAATCATTGCACTGATAGCTTTCAAAATATGATCGCCACTCATCTCTTCTGCTGATGAAGTTGTTGTATTCGAAAGAATAGCTTCTTATGGAACAGACATCTCTTATGGAGTATTCCATACAATCAAAAACATCCCAATTATAACAACAGGAATACTTTTCTCGATAGTAATTATCATTTGTATACCAATAATCGTAAGCACTTTCGAGACATCGACGGAATTCACTGTTTTGCATGAGTCGAGTGTCGCACTCATAGCCTACACTAATTGGCAGATTTCCTCTGAACGGCACATAAACCAATTCAGGTGAATTCATTTGACCACTACTCAGATGGAAAAATGAGATAATTGCCAAGAGTTTGGTCGCAAGAGATAACATTTTACTTCGTTTCTGTTTCCAGTCTTTGAAAGAATTTAAAATCATTTGACAGAAGAATAACATAATTTCAATGAAAACCAGAATAAAAGTACAAATATTTTTGAATTATTGGCAGTTTTGCCAAAAACTCGTTTCAAATATTATTTTTATTTCAATTATTACTATTGAATAACTATTTTACCTGTTATTTGAACAGTAGTTCCGATACGGGCTATGAAATAATGCCAAACCTTTGGAGAGAAATTGATTTTCAGAATATTTTATTGTTATTTACTTTTGTTTATTAAAATTCTCATCAAAAATATGTTCAAATATTTCAAAATAAAAAAAATTAAAGACATTTAAATGAAAGTCAATCCAAAATTCTTAAAAGAAGATTAGGCACGAAATGGTTATTAATTAAAATTTTATGTAATTCTCGCTATACATGAATTGAAGGCCAAACCTCGAGTCGACCCTTAATGCATAGAAAATAGTATTAATGAGAAAAATATTTAATTTATTTTTAATTCATATATGAATTGTTGACAAAACTTCTGATAATATCTTTACGTACTTTCAAAGGAAATGTTTATTAATTTTATTTATGTCCTTGATCATATTCTTATTTTTTTGAATTATTTTGCTTAGATTTAAGGAAAAGATTCTTTTATTGATTCATAATTCAATTAATTATAAAGTTATGTATATATCATAAATTCATTTAATGAATCCATTCTTTTGTTTATCAGATTTATGTCTCAACAAAACATCTATTTTTTGGAATTTGAGCTAAAATTTTAAAAATTTTAAGTTTAATGTATTTTTTTTATTGGAAAACTTCCAGTTTTTCCTTTCATATTAACTCATATTTTATTATTTAAATAAAAAAAATTGTTTCATAAAAAAGATTCATTTTATTTCGTTTTATTTGATTTTATTTAAGCACTTCATTAAGAAATACGCAAAACATTAGTATTAAATTTATACAGATTTCTCTCTATAAATCACAACGAGGCCGAAACTTAAGTGCAATTATAACATGGTCAATTTATAGGTATACCTACAACATTAACATAATATTTTATATAATAAATGAGATAATCTTGATAAACTTACTTCATTAGGGTTTTGAGGGTGAGTTCCTCATTCGCTTAAAACGTAGTTTTATACTACTTTTTATAAGTAAAATTGTGTGAACACCAATTCGAAGCGAAAATGAGTGCAATTGAAATGAAAAAAAAACCTTTTGATGAAAACTTCGTCATTAAAGAGGAAATATCCAATTGGGTGAAACACTCGTCCGAAAGGACAAAGGGATGGCGTTTTCCAACAAAAAGAAGAGCCCCCGATTACTGTTGAGAGGATGTTGATTGTTTGCCTTATCCAATGTCATACTGACCTCGATTTTAGAGAAACAGTTTAAACAACTTTTACTTATAATTTATGAGTTGAAGACTACAACTCTAATAGTCTATAACTTAGGGATAAAAAAATTAAGTTTAAAATAGTATTTGTCATAAAATTCTATTTTTTTATAAATTATATTATTAGAGATTTGTATTAATTATTTTATTAATTAAATAAAACTTTCATTTAATTAAATAACAAAAGATTTTTATTTTAAACTCTATTTTATTTTAACTCAAAGAATAGTTTAATTGAAAAAACATTTAAGGATATAACCATTCAATAGATTCTAATTAAAAGAAGAGCTCATTATTTATATTATTTTTATGAACCATTTGTTAGTTATGGCCCATAACTTATGAACTATAACTTTATAGTTTTATTAAACAAAACTTTTCTGAACTACAATTCTGTGGGAAATATTCCCCAAATGGAGGGAAACTAGAGATAAGAGGTTTTAAATACTACAAAACTAATGACTTATATATGGAATTCCTGTTCTTCTGATAAAAAGAAAATCGTATGAAAACAATTTAAAGTTGAATATAAAAAGTGATGAAAACGAAACGCTAATAGATTTTAGTGGAAACCTCTTATCTGATCGAAAGTCATTTTAATTGAATGAATACTCAAATTATAAAAAGTTTTCACTAATTATTTGGTTTATTATTTTTGTCGTTATTTTCGACTTAAAGAGTCTTAAAAAACAAAAAAATTATTTTATCTGACTTTTAATACTAAAAGAGAACTATAAATTTTATCAAGCTATAAAATACCGGATATGAAATAAACTAGATAAAAAAAAGATAAATTAAGCCAGCAACTCTTTTGTTATAGAAAATTTCATGATAATGATGAAAATAAGCATGTCAATTTTTGTTACCAATTTTACGCTTATAATTTTATTGTAATTATAAGATATAACAGTAAATGTTGTTTAATTGAACAAGTTTAATTATATGATGTAAAGTAGTGTAAAACTATTTTTACATATTTTTTTGTCGTTGTTTTCTGCAATTATGTAATAATGATCTAGATTAAATTAATTTCACACAATTCAAATGAAATGTTGTTATGAATAAGTCCTTAAAATTGTAATCAAATGAAGTATTTTCTAAGAATTCGTCACTTATTTAAAAGACAATTAGTTTTAGGAATAATAATAACAATAATAAAAGCAATAAAGCTATGGCTACAATCTGTTGCCTCGTATTAAAAGCACTTAATTGTATACCTGTGCGCAGGTGTGTATATATTCACAGAACCGTAAGACTAGGACTGGAAAAGAGGTCTGTTGAATAACAAAAGCAAATTCAATGTTTTGTGTTGTGTTTGCAATAAGTCAGTTGTTCTCATAGTAATAGTAATGGGAGTCGAGTGATATTCAAACAAAAAAGTGATTCATTCCATAAGTGTTTAACTTATAAAAAGTTTTTTCATTCACTAATATTTCGGACGACTTTTTGTAGTGAATAAGGAAATGAATAGCGATTTCCAGACACTTCAAGTGCTGTACATTTTTTAAGTGAATAAGTTTTCCTCGAATATATTTCTATAATATTTTATGACTCGTTTTGGAAAAGTTATATTTGAGAAAAAGTGTCACAAAATGCCGATATTTGGCGGACGAAAAGCAAAGTCTCCGGATTTGCCGATAAATGGCGGCGCTATTAATGAAAATTTAAATAAAATGTCGAATAAATGCTCTGAAAATAATAACACAGAAAAAAGTGATGGGAATAGGGATCGCACAGGAACTCAGACACGGGAACTTATATTCCAGTGCCAATTGGCCGAAGGCAGTCATACAGCACAGGTCTCAGGCTTCACAAATATTAAGGAACTCTATGAGAGAATCGGCGAAAATTTCAGTATTCCTTCATCTGAAGTAAGTTAATTGACTTCAAATAATTATATTCTTATTTAAATGTTTTAATAGTTATGCGAATCAAATGTATTTCGAGACCACAATTAGTGACAAAACCATAGCTTTTATTGTTTTTATGGCATTCCTTTAGAAATTTGAGGCCAATTATTAAGTTAGAGATTAGATTATCCTTTCATATGTAAAATGATGTCAGAAATGGCATAAATAAGATAAGAATAATTTAATCATCAAACTTTAATGGGTCAGTTTTCCTATTCGTAGTTTAATATTTGTGTTTCATTCATATATTTTGTCAGTCATTGCATTCAACTTTCAAACGATTGAAAAGACATTCAGTTTTTTCAAATCAATAAAAAAGTGCCACAAATTTGTGGAAAAAAGACTTCATTTGAGAAAATTGTTGTTCACTTAATAATGGGTTAATCCAATTAATGGCTGAGAAATTTGTAAATTTAGAACACTTTGTATAATATATTCCTTTTTTGAATAATAAATGAGTCCTCAACCAAACTATGCACAACTTTACTGGATATTTAACTTTTTTTCAATGCCTTCTTTCAATTGAATTTTATTTTAGTTTTTAAGGAAAATACTTTTGTAATGAAAATAAAAGACTTTCCTTTGAATATGTTTTTAATGATTTGTTTGAAGAATTGTATTATTTACTTTTGACTTTCGACTCATTAAAGTAACTAAACTTATTTTTTATTGACTCATGAATTATAAATAGAAAGTAAAATATCTTATTATTAATTCATATGAAATAATATTTATAAATAAATGCAGGGATGGCTAATGGAACCTATTCTAATGGGTGAAGTGGTCAAAATACCATACCTTAGAACTAAAAGCCTCAACAGACCTAGTGCTTGTCCATAAACACTAATGTTAAGGTTTCAAAATCCTAGGGGTATTTTGCCAATTTTTTTTCCTATGGGGTATTCCGGAAAACCCCCTGTTGGCCATCCCTGATTAAATGCTTTTTTCTTTTACTCATAAAATTAGTTTTAAATTATATTATGTATGAAAACATTGTTTAAATGTTAAAGAGATTTACACTAAATTCAAATTAAAGCTTAAATAAATTAATTTATTTAAAAACAATAAACACTTTTAAAAAGTAATGGATTTTAAATTTTTCTTTAATTACTGACAAAAATTTAGTTCATTTATTATTTAAAAAGTTTAGTAATAATTAACGATAAAAGAAATTAATCTTCCATTTATTTTAATTTTATATTGTATTCATAATTGAAATATTATGCATTTAATTGATGATTGACCTCTATATCATTGCTAGTTTATTTCCAATAAGCAAATATTTGACTTTTATTGAGTGAATAAATTTTAAATAAAAATATAAATTTCATATGTTGAGTTATTTTGGACTTTATTAGAAATTTACTTCTTGCTAATTTTGTAGGCCAACACTCATTGCATAATATTATAAATTTTATTAATTGATATTAACTGAATAAATTTGCATGGTAACACTAAAGTTATATAAGTTCTGAAAAAAGTAATACATTCTAATATTTATGGAATTTATAAAAATATTAATTTATATTAATCTATATTAACGTAAATCTATAGTAATAAATATAAATTAGAAAATATATACTGAATACGAGTTTATTCACATTTGAATTCTACAAAATGTAAAGAAATTCATTTTCACGGCTCACAGATTTGTTTTATTATTTTCTTTTTTTTTAAAAAAAAGTTTGAAAATTCATACTTTCATTGTTAACATAATTTCTTAGATTTAGCGCAACTTTATATTTATTAGCGATAATACAATTGGAAAATATTTAGTTAACATAAATCTGCAAAAAATGATTTATGTCTTAACACTTATAATGAGTAAACGCTTTAATTATTTAAAATATTGTTTTTAATCGCAAATCTAGTGTTGCGTTAAAACTCTCTTTTATCTCATATATTATCTTATATTTAAGAATACAATAGTTTTAACTATAATTCAAAACAACTAATAATTATATATTTTGATACTCAACTCAATTATCCGTTTCATTCCTATCATATCATGATTTAGAAGTAAATGATTTTCCAAACAAAACAAAAATCTTCGCTGAATCTGGCATTGAGTCAATGATCACAACTATTGTCTTATTTTCAAGTCTTAATTGAAGAAACCATTGCATCGAAATGGTTTGTCTCGAAGTAACTCAAAATAATAATAAAAAAAGTGAATAAAGTTTTTCTCTTTTTTGATCTGAAGTTAAGTTTTTTAATATATTTTTTGAAACTTAAGGCTAAGCATTAAATTTGATGTAAGAGTTGTGACACTTGGCTTTAAAAAGGTTTAGTCAAACAATAGTCCATTTGATAATAAAAACTAAATTCAAGTTCACATAAAATCTTTGAACTCTTTTCAAAGCATCAAATTATGGGACAATGAATAAAGTCTTTGTATATTAGTTTTGGTTAAAACATTGTTATGGCACTCGTTTTGCTTTCAAATGAAAATTGACTGCTTTTTACCAACAGTTTTATGTTGAGTGACGACCATTAGACGGATGTTAAGGCCGTCCACTGCATCACTGAATTTATTTAAAAACATTGAGAATAATAATAATTTCATTATTTCCTGGTTTTCGGTTAAACAAACCCCTGAACGCAGGAAATCACACTTATATGTATCCGACAATTATATTAGGATTATATCTAAAGAAACAAAAGTTATATAAAATTTACTCAAAAAAAAAAAACACTTTCACTCAAAGTCTCTGCCCTTAAATCAAAAATTGCTTATAATTTGTAAGTTAATTGTATCCGTGCTATTTGTTTAGATCCTTTACTGCACTCTGAATACACACAAAGTGGATATGGAAAGACTTCTCGGCGGACAAATTGGTTTCGATGATTTCATTTTTGTTCACAGAAAAGGACAGCGAAAAGAAGTGGAAATCACCAAAACTGAAGAATATTTAGGTCTAACCATTACTGATAACGGAAACGGATATTCTTTTATCAAAAAAGTAAAGGATGGAAGTCCTGCTCATCAAATCAAATTCATTGAGGTTTGGTTACCAACAAATTCATTTAAAATTAATTCAAATGAATTTCAATGAATAGGCCGGAGATCACATCGAAAAGATTGACAACAAATTAATGGTTGGTTTACGACACTTCGAAGTCGCAAAAGCACTGAAAGACATTCCCTTAAACACAACTTTTATACTTCGATTGATAGAACCCTTCAAAAACAGTTTTCGTAAGTTTTTAATCAATTGATTTAAGGCTAAAATAAAATCATATTTAAATTGTTTGCAAACAGAGAGTATTGGCCCTCGAAATGACAGTTCATTAAAAAAGTTGTCCTCGTCTTCACCCTATGGGTCAGGAAAAGAAACGCTACGAATTAGGAAAAAGGGTCCGCCAGTTGTAGAGTCAATGCCCACAGAAGTAATTAAGGCAGCGATGGATAGAATCAATTCATTACTCGAATCCTTTATGGGAATTAATGACAACGATTTGGCGAATGAGATCTGGCATTTGGGTCAGGAAAAGACAAATCCTCATGACTTTGTTCTGGCTATCGATGACTCTGACCTTAGAGAGTTTGGGTTCAGCGATGACTTTATTTTTGACTTATGGGGAGCCATAAAAGATGCCAAAGACGGACGTTTGGCTAAAATTTAGAAATTATTCAATTTATTATAATTAAGACTTTAATTGAATTACAAAATGAATTTTAGAGCACATTATAAGTCATTAAATCATCAAATATTAGATATATTTTACTAATTTTGCAATAATTCTATAGATTTCAGATATTATTTATTATTTAGAAATTTATTAATAAAAAATGTGTTCAGAAAACCGTTTCGTAATAATAATTGGGAAACAAATTTCAAAATCATTTTTGTTGTAAATAATTAATGAGAACTAAATAAAGTTCAGACAAATATTCATATAATGAAGACTTTATTCATTTATTTGATCTCTCAATTGAATTCTTAATTAACATTTTGTTAATTTAATTAAATTTAATTAAATTAATGTATTATTTTTGAATTGACTATAATTTTATTGGTGTTAATGAACCTCAAAATTATTCATAACTAAAAGTTATTGCAAGATTACAATGAAATTGAATTTTGTAGGAATGTTTGTACCACTCACCCAGTGTTTAGAATATTTCTATGTTGCCTGGCTAAGTATACCAAGGGGATGACGTGATAGCATAAGTGGTGTATTTATACAGAAATTCCAAAATTTTCCAGATCACAACTTCTGTTCAAATAATAAAATGCAAGACAATTATGTGGAGTATTTTAATAATGGCTCAGGTATGTTTTCTCATTTCAGTAACTTTCCATTCAATTAGAGTTTACGTTCAGAAATGTTTTCTTTTTTGTTATTCTTTGAGAATTCCTAAGGATTTGGTTCTGAAAGTTTACTTATATTTTTGTACTAAAAATACTTTATATCAAAAACATTATATAAAAGCAAAAACTAAATATAATAAAACGACAACTTTTGAACTGAAATTATAACTCAAAAGATTTTTTTGTTTTTTATTTTCTTAAAAAATTTTAATTATAAGTCTAATGATTAATAGCTGTCGTAAACATAAGATTTATTAAAAGAGTAAAATGTGAACAAAATTAATGGTTATTATTATTATTATTAGTTAATTAAAAAACTGAAAAAACAGTAATTAATGTATTCAATTAATATTCAATTAAAGTCTTAGCCTTAGTATACGTTATAATAATTTTTCGATTCACAGGAATAGTCAATAGATTTAAATAACTGTTAGACACATAAAGACAACTAAAATAACTAAAATATATTTACTATATTAAACATTATTAAAGCGTAAAACCAATTATTTTCGAGTTAACACATTTGTGTTGAGTTCATATTCACAGCAATTAAATCGACTTTTATTAATAATTGTATATTAATTAGTATTTTATGTAATATTATTTGATGTCATTCTTCCAAAAGATTCAAATGAAGTCTTTTTCGAAAGAATTCTTTTAAAACAAAAAATTAATTTAATTTTACAGTTGTTTTGTGACATTCTTTTCAAAATATAATTAATTTCATAAAAATAAAGTTTGAATTCAATTTTAGATTCAAAACGATTCAAACATTTAAGAAGAATAAGTAAAGACGTGACCACATCTCTATTATTCAAAATGTTTATCAAAGAAAAGCAGAATAAACCCGAAAATAGTCATCATTTGAGTAAAACGATGTCTATCAGTAACAGTGGTTTTCATTATAACTATAGCCGACACGACTCTATCTTTGAGTACAACGAAGTGCCCAAAATAGAGACCTATGACTATAGGAAACCTCAAAATCGAAAATTTTCTGTCGATTTAAATACTTTAAATAAAATCAAAGATATGAAGAAAATGGTTTACGGATCCACTAAATATACCAATCATTTTGAGGTAAAGCCA
Organism: Galumnidae sp. Gr-Ori-00277; assembly: GCA_034700165.1. Lineage (NCBI taxonomy): Eukaryota > Metazoa > Arthropoda > Arachnida > Sarcoptiformes > Galumnidae > Galumnidae sp. Gr-Ori-00277. Next base: position 3,203 of record JAQIXI010001337.1, on the reverse strand, counting down.
ACGGTTTCTGATAATAATGTTTATTCTAACCCTAAAATTGTTTAAAATTAAGAAAATAATTTTCATTAATTATTAATGAAAACATAGTTTAAATACTATCGAAAAATTGTTTAAATGTTATTTTGAATTAATTGCCAAACATTTCAAAGAAATTTATAAATTATAAGAAAAAAAAAACTTAAAAAATGTCATTTGTTTTCACTTTTATTTTTAAAATTCATTACAAAAGTAATAGAATGAATAAATAAATGAATTTTATCTTGGTAAATATTATCTTGACTAAATATGTAAAATTCCTGTAAAATTTCCAAATCTTATGTAATGCATATTAAAATGTGGCGATTGTCTGCTGTGCCGGAGACCATCTCATATGAATGGCTGGGAATCGGAAGAGGTCGGGCTGACCCCTATGACGGACGCCAACAATTTTACTTTTAGACCATTGAAAAGGTGGCTGTTCTTCATAAGTAGGACCACTATTAGCGATCATCTCTTGTTTAGCAAATAAATAAGAGTTCGTAATCTTGACATCAATGGCTCCGTGCGATCGAAAACCGAGGGCACCGAAAGAGTACTGGCCATTGGGATCATTCAGATCACACCGCGCGGCGATTGCATACTCTGCAGTATAAGGAGGGCTACAATTACACCAGGAAAGGGGGTCGCGCTTAAAATCATTGTAACGCATCAGTTTATAAAGTGTTAACAAATTCGTCACATTTTTTTGGTCGCGTCTGAATATGAGAGCCCGAGCCGTCTCGTTGTAAGTAAAGAAATCACCATATTTCTTGACCTGTGACTCTTGGTCACTTATATCATAAATTGATTGAAAATAGGGAACGTTATATGAGGGCCAATAGTGCTGTTCTCTCAATACTTGTGTCACATCCTCTGCCTCTATATATCCGGGCATTTGTTCCAAAACCCAAAGTAAGTCATTCGCCAAATTTGAGGGAAGGGTTCCTTTTGAGAACTTATTGTAGTCAACGACCATAAACTGATTATTATAAGTTCCGCTGTTATACTTTGAAAATATTTGCGTCCATTCCCTCCCATTTCCCGCCAAACGATTGGCGACAGTATTTCTAATAAATTCGAACACCATTTTGTTGACCACAATATTTTTCCACAAACTTTTGTTGTAATTCCCAATTGATGTCTCCAACACTACTAAACCACTCGATATCAGATAAAAGTCATCGATTGAGTAAATAATTCCCGGATAAGACGAAAAAGAAACGGATTTACCGCTAATATAGCGGTACTCAAAGTTATATCTCTTTGCAATCCTTAACATTTGGGAATAACTGGTCCACGCATTTTGTGAAACAAAAAGATCACTTCCGTCGTCCAACACCTTAATAATTGCAGAGCAGTGACCGTCTAATGAGTAAAAACCTTCTTTTGTTCGGTTCAACACTTGTTCTATTTCTCCCAATTCAGTGATTAAATTAAGAAGAATGAGTCCACTCGCGTTTATGTCAATTCGAGGACCCAATGGAGTGCTTCCATATGCCACAGACCTAAAACCGTCTTCAATGCCAACCAATTGTAGTAAAGAGAGTTCGATTTGATGCCAATAAGGATCAGTTGAGCCATAGTTTTGAATTTGTGTTTTGACAAAAGCAATGTTCTCATCGATGAAAGCATACAATCGGTTACAATAATCGCTGGAATTTATGCAATAGTTTTCGATATTATTATACCAATTGTATTGAATCAGTTCTGAAGTGAGATATCCTTCAATTAAACCACTCGAATACGCCTGAAGTGAATCGTTATGTAAAGCATTGGAAAAGACTTCGAGTTGTGCCCATCTATTGATTAGTCATTGGATTCAAACTTTTATTTATTATTCTATTAAAATCTCATTAAACTTATTGTATGATTTGACTTTCATACAAAAACTTACCCTGTTTGATTAACACTATTCTCAAATGAAGCCCAGGCTGTCCATGTTGAAACATTGACCAATTGATGAGGGTCTTTTAGTTTATGAAAACGTCCGTTTGAGTCGACATAACTTAAAGTTTTTGACTCAATTAAAGCAAAATTTATTGCTATTATAACCGAAAATATATATTTTAGAAACATTTTTGTTTGAATTACACTTTAAGTGATTCTAATATTTTATGATAAGAAGTGATCGAAAAGACTTCGTTTTAAACATTTAAATATTTTCCGATTATCTCATCGAATGTCGAACTTTGTTTTCAGTGATAACAAGAAAATCCAAGATTTAAGACATTTTTTTAATATTTAGTAATAACATAGTATTAGAAATAATATTTAGAAATGTCAAAATTGTGCCTTGTTTATTTTACTGTTGTTGTATTTAAACATGTTATTTGAATAGTTATCAGGACAAAACTTATATTAAAAGAGATTTTATTTAATTAAAAATGACTGAAATTTTTAATTATCAGAAATTTTGTTTATTTTTAGATTAAATATCAGAACTTTTATTTATTTTTATTTTTTGTTAATTCGGGGAAAAAAGAGTAATTTATTTGAGAATATGAGCATACTCATTTTGGTTACTTTTGCTTGAAGTACAATCAATTTTAAGCTTTAATTAAAAATCTAATTTAAAACCTTTTACAAGAATCTATTGTTTTAAACAATTGATTTGATAACAAATTTGAAATCACTTAAGATTAATGTCATTCGATGTATATATAGTTCAGTAATCAATGAGAAGATAAACTTATAAGAGTTGAGCTCTACTCAAATCAGAAGACATTCACTTAAGAAATGATAATAAATATTTACAAAAAAATTAATGTAAAAGAATTAGAAAAATAACAAAAATATTTTAGTTCATGTATTCAAACGATATATAATTAAATTATTATTATTTTAATATTTTTAATTTAAGGCAGAATTAAGTTTATTGCAGTCGATATCAATAAATCAGTTCTTTTGACAATTAATGGAAAACAAATTAAATGAATAAATAAATCAAATAAAAACATATTTTCTCTGAATTTATCGGATATTAAATATTAAAATGACTACAATTTTAGTCAAAAATTTAAAAAAAAACAAATTTAATCCAAAAACTGCTTTCATTTCATTCTTCATTTTAAATGTTTTACAGAAAAAGATTTTCAAATCAGTTCTAATAATTTTTAATTATTAGTTATTGAAATGTTATTAAGGCTATCATTTTATGGAAACTTTCAATTGTTTTGACTCAAAAG
>JAQIXI010001336.1:0-14290 GCA_034700165.1 Galumnidae sp. Gr-Ori-00277 | reverse complement strand
CTCTCTCTCTCTCTCTCTCTCTCACGTTATCTAATAAAATATTGTATGCAAAATATGTTGTTCCAGAACTACTGCTCAGGTATTTTGCACTAAAGTTGGAACGTCTTATGGGAGACCTGTCATGTAATGAGGAAACAAATTTTTTCCTTAATTTTTAAGATTAATCTATTTTCTGAGTGAACGCCAATTAAATGAATTTATTATCAAATCCTGGAAATAGAAAGCATTTATTCGAAGAGAATTTTGACCTTAACTTTAACTTAAATCAAAAACATTTATTTGACAAACATTTGTAGATATTTTATCGTTTTTTTTTTAGAAAACTATGTTATCTATAGTTTGATCTGTAGTTTAATTGATTATTAAATTTCTAATTGTTTCAAATAATAATTTATTAATTGAGCAAGGTAAAAGACAAGCCTATGATTTCACATTTAGAATGTATATAATAATTAATCGATTTTAAAACAAGAATCTATTTAAACAAATTATGAGAAAATTGCCCTGGAGTATAAAAAAAGTTGAAAACTGTTGAATCTGTTGAGCTATTGATAGCAGAGGCGCTCAAAGCATCCCTTTTTCACTTCCGTAACTTCGCTTTTGAATTGACTCCAAAATAATTAATTGTTTTTCACTTTTTATCTGAAAAGAGAAACTGATGTAACAAATCGTAAATCGATTGAATCAAATTTGAACCGAAACTGAAAATAATTTGTTAAGCATTTCGTCATTTTGTTCGTCGAATAGAAATGAAGAAAAAATGATAGAAATCTAAAACATTTTCTTTAAGAAATTGATTTAAATTCTCTTTTCATTGATTTCCGAAAGCAATGAATAAATAAAACGCCGTTTGAAATGTCTGTCAATACAACAGCAAAACAATTGATAACATATTTTTCTTAACAGAAAAAAATGATATTATCTTTCGCTCAGTACTCATATTATGGAAAAATATTTCGTTTACATATCATTCATTTAAAATATATTTTTATTTTAACCTAATTTTTGCCAAAAAACTTTTGTTTCATTTGAATTTCATCCAAAAGGCCTTTCGGGGGTCTGAGTTGTCTGTTTCGCACCACAACTGTCTTATTCACAAAATCTCTTATTTTTCACAAATCTTATTATATATAAATCGAGGAAAATATTATTTATATTTCAGTTGAATAAGTTTTGAATACAATTTTTTCAGTAAAAAAGAATCATAAGATTTATGACTAAAAAGCATAGAATTTAATCAAAAAAAAGTTAAGTAATCAGTGATGTGTTTCATACCATAAACCACTTATTACTTGTGTCGTCAAAAATAAATTATATTTATGTAAAAATTATATGATTTTTCTTCAATAGATTTATATTGAAACTATTTGCATATGTTTTTTCGTTTACAAATCTTTAGAGTCTAAAGTTTAGACGGAGGCCTTCTCTATATGATTAACGAGCAGGATAAATTGTCAAAAATAAATAAGAACTATTACATTTTCATTGACATCATTTGGGAAAAAAATTACTTTCAGTGTGTAATCTGTGTTATTCCCATATAATTTGGGAATTCTTTTTATAACTTAACTAAAAGTTAACTTGGTTTATTTTATCTTATTTTAGAAAATGTGGAAGAGTTTTAATAATTCAACAAATTTTTATCTAATTTCACACAATTTTACTGTTTTTCCTTTCACTTCATTTTTAATGTTTGTATCAATAATTGCTATGAAATGAAACTCAATTTTTAATCAAGTTTAACCTTTCTCTCTCTCTTTCTCTAATGTTCTCCATTTCAAAAATTGACTCCGGGCACTTATTTTTATTGTTTCTATTTCATGTAAAACCACGGATTTGTTAAACTTATAATAAAATTTATTATATTTTTGAGGGAATATTTACTTTACATTCATTGAAAAATTCAATGAAAGTTTCATTTTTAAAAAAAAATAATTATAAATATTTCGGTTTTAGTAATATTTCATGAGATAACTGTCGGAACTTTTATCGGATATTAATATTTGAGATAATCTTTTAAAAATTATAGATTTGATACAACTATCAACTGATTAACTCATTCACTCAATCATTGATTGTTAATATAAATTCATTATTCAAATACTACTTAAATACTAAAAATATTGAAATATTTAACATTCATTCAAATATGCAAAACAAGATTTTATTTTTGATGAATCCAATGATATATAGAATTAAATGATTACTTATCTCTAATTTAATCTTACATTTAATTAGAAGTCTAAATTTGCCAGATCAATTTTGATATATTTTTAAAGTTCTGATGAACCAAATTTAAAGAGTATTAATAACTATTTTTAGGAGATTTCTTAAAGTAATACTAATTTATTATTACTAATATATTTGACTGAAATATTAATTTTTAGCGATAAAAACATTTATATCTCTTTCGCTGAGACTTTAATTTTTTTAAAACATAAGTTATGAGTTATAACGAAAGAGAAGGAATATTTATGAAAATGAGCCATTATATTGCCAAGAACAGTTAAACAACAGCTAATTATTAACAATTTATTATAATTTGATGTGAAATTTGTTTCAGTTGTAAATATTTAGTATTCAAATGAATAGACACTTATATTAATATTTGAAACTTTTTATCGCTTTTTAAATCCTTTTCTCGATTTAATTGTTGATTAAATGTTGTGCTTAACTAAAGGTTACGAATATTAATGATTGTAATGATTATTGATTTATAACTGATAGCAATAGTGAACCCTCCCATTAGAAAACTGATCGGAGAAACTAAAAAGATTTGAAAACAAAATAAGAGTTAATCTTAAAATTTTTAATACTTTTTTGAAGAAAAAGAAATTTAAACGACTATTCAATTAATATAATGAACAGAATATTAGCGTTAAATTCAATGAAAACAGAGCTCTGAATATATAGTTTTGTATGAAAAACAACAGTTCGACAGAACTTCAAATAAAATGATATATTCCTCGTTATTAAAGTTTTCACTTCGACCTGATTTCTGAGTCAACAGTTATACCACTGGGAAATCACAGACTGGAAAACCTGAAACTCCAAAAGCTATGAGTGGTTATAGAGGACTGCAGCCAAACACCTGAACACATTTAATATAGACCTGTTCTGAAGACCTTGTCATTTAATGCTAGATATTCCTTACCACCGCTACTCTTATCTCTTTTTACTTATTCCTGGAAATTGTAAAAACGTTTTTTTCAAATGAACTAAAAAATTGTGTTTCGAGACCTTCGGCAGAGTCTTTGGATTTGCTACCTGTGCTCATAATTTAGTCAAATTGGATATGGATTTAAAAGCAATAAAATAATCGATAGCAGAGATATTAATTCAAATAATAATAATATAAAATTCAAATTTATTTATGAAAATTCTTGGCTATCAAAGTGAAACCACTATTAAGTGTTCAACAGTTAAGAAATGTGTGGACTCAAGAATTGTGTCTCTCCTCTATAGACAATTGCAATGATCACCTCTGAAGGAATATTCAAAGTTCTAATAAAATGCAATTTTTTCAGCAAAAGTACTCTTTTTCAATAATAAGACTTATTTTCATAATTTGGTCCTTAAATTCTGTCATCAAATGTGATACAAATTCAACGGAAAGTGTCGTAAATGTAGAAAATGTGGATAGAGTTGCCTTTTGTGATGATAACTATGTCGACTCCGCATATTATAATGGATTTGATATTATAGTTACCAGAGATGACTGGCTCTGGTATTACTATAAGGATAACCATAATCTAAGTGAACCATTTAGTCAAAAATCATTCACTCAAGGTAATTTTTACTCAATTATATTGAATAATATCTGATTCATAGTTGAATAGAAGTGCAAAAAAAGAGAAATTATTGCATTTATTTCCTTAAAATTTAATTGATATGAAAAAGTTGTGTTTCTGTGTTTCTGATGGTATTTTAATAAACATAACTATTGATGTAATTATCCTAAAATCTCATGATTTGATTCCTGGAATAAATAACAAAATCAATAAATTGTTGGTTTAAATAAAATTCTTATAGAAATAAGTTATGAAAAGAGAGAGAAAATGTTTAATAATTTGTTTGAATATTCATTTTATTTGCTTTAATCTAAAAATGAATAAATTTTATATAATTTTGAATAATTCTTATTACAAAAGGATAGTAAAAATTGAATAAACTAGCAATTTTGAATGAACTAGCAATTTGATTAAGAAGAATATTATAATTAAATTAAATGTTTGCATGTTTTGAGTCTACCTCTCATTTGCCTCTCATTTCATTTGAGTCCTCTTTTATTTTGATTCATTCCTTTTGGTACTCATTTATTAACATTAAATCTAAACCCAATTCAGGACAACAAACAATTGAAGAATATTTTTTGAGACCAAAGAAAACAAAACTATTATTTACAGCAAAATTCTTCAGTTTTCGTGCAAAAGAGTGTTTAGCCCTCAAACAGTTTAGTGCTAAAATTGGTGTTTATTTTTACTGTATTTTTATAATATAAAAAACTTTACGGTCTTTCAAATAATTCGCTGAATTAAGTTAAGAAAAGTTTAAAATATTTTAAACTTAAAATTAATGACTATTTTCATCTTTGCATTTACTCAAGGAAAACGATCAGAATATTAAACCTGTGCTTAGATTACTTTCGCTGATAATTTTTCACTTCTGTCTAGAAATGAATTTATAGCTTATTTTTTCTGTGCCCATATTTATACCGATTCCTCTCTTTAGTTAAATATGTCATCGATTATTAAATCACTTAAAAACACCGAATTAACCGCTAAATCAGATTAAAACTACGGCTAAAATATTCTAACTATAAATCTTTTATCAATTATTCAAATGTATGTGAATTACGACAATTAAGTGTTTGCCTATAGTTATGAAATTCCTTAAAAGATATTAAATAAAAGGAAAGAAAAATTGAATTATAAAAAAATTTAGAATATTTTGTTAGAAATTAATTTTTTTTATATTTTAAGTTAAACTGAAATTTATTACAAAAAAGTAAACATTGTTTTTAAAACATAAAACTTTTGAACTAAAAATTATAATACAATTCAATAAATTTACGAAATATATATTTAAGATAAAAATATTTTTATATAAAAACGGGTCAATTGATTACTCATAAAAAAACATAAAAATATATGAAAGTGTTTTTATTGCGAAAATTAAATTAAGTAATTAATTGTTATAATTTGGAGAATACGAGGGAGAGAATGAGGGAGGGATAGAGAAAGGGATAGAAAAGGGAAAAAGTATGAGAAAGAATTAGTTGGAATTTTTTTTAAATGTCTTTAAGCAGTAGTTTTTAGAATATTTTTAAAGACATGTTTATTAATATCTTATTTTGAAGCCAAGGCTCTCCCGGACTTTCTCGGGGTAATTATCCTGGAGCTTTAAATTGATTGATTGATTGGCCAACATTTGCCTAATTGACAAAACTTGTATCAATTGATAGTTTAGGGCTATTTATTGTTTGGACATTACTTGAACTTGATTTTAGTCAACAAATAACACATCTTTTGCTAGTTTTTAATTCTGTGCCACTTTTACACTAAGGTATGCCTGGATTTTACAAATATTGAACTTTTGATATTTATTTGTAATTCAGAGACATTTGTAATGTGAGTCCTTTTTTGATAAATCTTAATGATTTTCTTTTTGACAATAATTCATCAAGATAAGTTTACAAATTAGGAACTATGTCAAACACTGTAGAAATTGTTATCCTTAGAGCACTATCTCTAATACTGACGAAATTAGTTGATAAATTGAGCATGGCAATGGTAGAAAAATAAAAATATCACGTATTGGTTACACCTTTTATGCAAATATTTGTCATTAAATACGAAACAATTAATAATAAAATTTATTATAATTTTTATGATTTATAAAATGTCTTAATTACTACTTTTATGAATAGGTGACCACATTCAGGGAGCGTTCAACATATCAAGAGTACCAAAATGTGATGTCAAAGAAGTTATTGACTGTAAAGAGATTCTTAAGATGAGTCGAATGGCTGTATATTTCTTACACAATAAGTCTCGGGCCAGAGGTTACTATAATCTGGACGTTAGGAACAGAGATGGAAGTCAGAGACGAGTCAAACCTAAACAACTTCCGTGGGCTATGAAACAGGTTTGTTATTATGTATACTGTAATCTATTGGGGGTGGCACTAATCAGGGTAAATTATATTAAATTTTATGAAAATTCTTCTTTTCGTATACTATTATTTTATTTTCTGTTTTTCTCATTAATTTAAGTTTTTTTGTTTGTCTTCACTCACTTTGGAATAAATCATTTTATGTCTGATGTTATGATTCATATAAGAAATTGCTTTTAATTATTATTCGGTTATAAATATGTAGAGGTTTTGCACACATTTTGTGGAAAAGTTTGTGCTTTTTATTAGAAAAATAATATTTCAAATTAAATGATATGATATCACACATACACTCACTTTTTTTAAAAGGATTTTGGCAATTATATCGAGGTTAATCTCATGAAATAGGATGAGTGCAAATGTTTAATGTCTTCTTCCTTTTAAATAATTTTTTTATTTGATTTCAAACAGTTTTTTATTCATCAGATAATGAAAGGAAAAATTTAAATCAAATTCTTCTTCTCTTCTAATTTATTGTTGAAATGAAAAATAAGACATTTATTGCAATTGTTTTTATCAAAACAATAATCAAGTTTTTGAGCCAAAGATGTTAATAGTCTTCGCTCAGGCCATCAATGAATAGGTAATCAGTTATCCTCTCAACTGTTTTACCGAACGTATAATTTTCAGTTTCAAATCAAATAAGTTATTCTCAGCAAAAATTATACCTCTCTTTTGACACTTCATTGATGGCCACATTTCAAAATTCTAGTTCTTTGCTTTTTCAGGGATGTTTACGTTCATACTTTCCAGAGATGACCAAACTTTTCAGTGAAACGCATTGATTAAAATTAGTAATAAAAGTGTTAAATAAGTTTCGGAAAGAAATATATGTTAACAAAACTGAAACTTTAATAGTTTATTGCTTTCAAATCAGTTGTGTCCCCCTTTCCCTTTCCCTGTTTGTCTGTCACTGCTATTATTATTATTTATTATTTAATTATTATTCAAAAATAGAATCGACTTAAAATGTAAAGACTGTAAAAGATTACCGACTTTTTTCATTACAAACTCTAATTTGGAAGTCGTTATTAACCGAAAGACGAGTTATAAATATTAAAAGTTTGAGTCCACACACTTTTCTTAATAGATCTCTGAATAGATCGCATTCATCGCTCAATTCATGAAATATTTTTTTCATGTTTTCTATGCAAACATTTACTAAAATTTACATAAAATACAAATAATTTGATGAAAAATTTAATATTTTCTATGATTCTTAAGATAAACTCTTTTTTAACAATAATAGAGAAATTTGTTGAATAAATAAATAAGATTTGACTTAAAAACAAGAATTAGTTTTTATGTTTGCATTGAAAATAGAATTTTTGTGAAAACAATTTTTGAATCCAAAAGAGAAACAAAATATGAATAAAGACATAAATGTTGTGAAGAGAAGCATAAAAAACATAAATTGACTGTCAATAATAAAGTTAACAATGCAATTATTTGCAGATAATCTTGTTTTTAGCTCAGAATTGTTGGGAATTCTAAGGGAATAACAGTTTATATTTATAACAATAAGAAGTTTTCAATTGAACTGAAGTAGACTTCAATACAAAAGACACTATTTTTTCCTTCCAATGATTTAATAACGCCTTAATTGTTAAAAGTGTAAAAACGATCAAGATCGATAGGAGTTATCGCTCAATCTAGCCTGACCCACGTCATTTACTTTACAATCAAACATCGATTGAAGAATGAATTTATTTTATAGTTTTTTTTTAATGAATAACTCCAGAAATTGATTGACTTTAAAGATAGTAATACTTATTGAACACAAGATTTGATTTTCACTCTTATTTGACTTCAATTAATTTGAAAAAAGATTAAAAAATAATTAAAAACCCAGTTTTTTAAGTTATAACTCATAAGTTTAAGGTGATTTTAATTAAGTTAAAGGTGAGAGTTAAAACAAAAAATCTACACAAAAATACTTAACTCGAACCAAATATTATTTGAAAAAAATAAATCAAAATTTATTCATTATTTTACCGCAAAAATAAATACTCGAAGAGAAAGAAATGTTTTGAAATTGACGTCAAATGATATTATGAGGAAAAGTATATTAATTATTTGCTTAAAGACTTATTTTTCTGAATATTTGATTGAAAATCAAACAGACGTTTGGTTTGTCTCAAACGCAAGAATTTTCTAACTTTTTTTCCTTAAAATAAATATTATCTTTAAATTGAAATTCATTTATTCTATGATCAATAATTGTACTAGCACACTTTTATACTTTCTTTTAGAACACTCTTTTTTTTCAAAAATTATATCATATTTGGGTCGATTTAAGAACTTTTTTTTAAAAGAGATAATAACTAATTAACTCTTAAATTAATTTCATTAAAAACATTTACTCATAATTAAAGCATAAATAATATAAAATAAATTTCAATATTTTTGTTATTAATTCTCTTTAAATGAACAAAAGGTGGGACTTTTGGGCGGAAATATGTGGCCCAACGGATGGGAGGCTTATCAAGAATATAGACCCGTTGCATATCTTCCGTCGAGATATGAATTAATTTTCATAATCAATGGCCGCAACTTTTCTAATGGAGTGTTGGCCTGGAATTCATTAGATTCCAAGAATTGGAACACTTCGTGGAAGTATAAAGACATTGGAGATCAGGTGGTCTTCACTGGAATGTTTGAAATGAATGGAATTGTTTACGCCATCGGAGAGACTAAAAATAGTATAGAAAGAGTCGGAAAGATTTACAGATATCATATCGAGGGTCAAAACGGCAGGAAATTGACTGAAACCGTGAGTTAATGTCAACAAAAATATTACTTATTTGAGGTTTTCTTGTTTTGAGTCCATTAATGTTTCATCGGTTCAATAATTGCCTGAAATGTGTTTTTATTAAATATATATAAAAATGAGACCAAATTTTATGACTGATTGACAATTAATTAACTTTCCGTTTGAGCCGTCAATCCATCCGTTTAACAGTCGATTAGTTTTGTTTGGAAAACATTTTTGACATAATATTTATTTGAGAAAACAATTCGAACACAACTAATGATAAGAACCAGTATTGGACACATCCATCAAATCATTATTTCTTTAGACAATCAACAATTAAATGGAAACCATTTGAGACTTTCGCAAACATTATATTGTCTTGATCAATTATCCATTATGTAAGAACATTTACTCAGATGGAAAAGTGTCCCAACAGAACACATTTGATAAATTGTGTTAAATGCTACAAGGCAGTTTTTAGGCAATAGTTACATAATCATTGTTTGCAGTGATTACTGATTACTCATTTTAATTTGTTTTTATCGCAAAATTATTTATAATTAATTAAAAAAAAAAATAAGAATTACTAAACTTCTGTCGATAAGTCTTTGATAAGAGTTAACCCAAATTTGCATATAATCTGAGAAAACCTTAAACTATATTCTAATAAATCGATAAAATATTAATTTTTAAATAAATTGTCGAAAACAGAGCCAAATGGTCAGCGATTTCTTCGGATGTCCGGAACGAAACCAAAAGTCGTATACTTTAGTGAACACAATAAGAACGGGTCGGGACATAAAGACAGGAAATGTGTTAAATAATAAGCTCACGACAAAAGACGACGACTCAATCCTTATATCAATATTTATTGGTATAGTGATCGTGGCGTGTCTGACCACGATCATCTTGTCATTCGTGACAATCACCGGTATTACATATTTTTATTTTTGTGTCAGAAAACGTAAACTGAGACACTTAAAACTGAACCATTCATTCAAGTATTAGTCCTATTGATAATAGTTTTCAATCCTATCTATACATTGAATTTTAGGACGAAAAAAGTCCAGAATTGAGTCCGAGTTACGAATTGAGCCCACTTTACCCAAACTGCCGGTCGTAGGCCTGGATTACAGTCGCAGACAAACCTCACAAGTCTCAGGATTTGATACAATGTCTTCAATATCTGCTATTTATTCTCAAATCAATAAACCGGTGAATAAAATGAGCAAGAGTAAGAGTCGCTCTCTTAAGACCAATGCTATTATGAATAGTGGTATCATTAGAGGTAATAATACTCTCAGACCTAATAATAATAATAATAAGAGCGTTACGACCGCCACCACTACCGCCAGCAACGGAATATCTAATGGTATCCAAAGGTCCTATCATTATGACGACGGCTTTGAGGACTCAACCGATTGTTTTCAACACTATGTCATTCCCCCGACTGAAAACTCATCCAAAATGAATGGACACAGAAAGCATTCATCCAAATAATATTATCACTCAATTATTAAGTTTTAGATCTGTTTTACAATTGATTAGTTGTTTAGGTATTGTTTTCTCAAATTATACTTAAATTGTATCGCATTTTATATAATTGTTTTCCTAAATGTGTTAAACCGTTTTCCCATTAAATAAATCAATAAAACAAAGTTTTGTTAAATATTTATCTTTACTTAACACAAATCTCTTTGAAATGCTTTACTAAATGAAGGGATTTATGGCTTAACTAAATAGTAAAGAGAGAGAGAGGAAAGACTTTACTCAATAGAGTTTATTGCTATCAATTAGGGAATATATAAGTAAGCAGAGTTGGAATGCAACTCACATGTTAGGGCCAGTGGCGCAACGGATAACGCGCCTGACTACGGATCAGGAGATTCCAGGTTCGAATCCTGGCTGGCTCGCGTCTTTTTTTAACATTTTTATTTTATTTTATATTTTAATTACCAATTAATCAAGGGGCTTTTTCTTTAGAAAAGTATGTAGAATAGAACATAAACATCTGATAACATCTATTTTTCCATATAATTAGTAATAAAACTATAATTTACTCAAATAATTACTGCATTTCATTTGAAATAATAGAATAATTAATATTTGAGCCAAAGTTTAAACAAATGAATGAAAACTAGAATTTATTTTTTAAATGCAATTCATTAAAAAAAACATATTATATAAAAGCAAACAACAAATCAATACTTTAAACAAAATTATTAAAACAAAATTTAAAAGAAGTGATTATAAAAAGAAAACAACGGATAATATAAAAAACATTTCCCATAAAAAACGGTATTAAATATATTGCGATAATCAGTAAATATGGACTTAATATGACTTTTCTATAAAAAAAAGTGAATCGATATTAAAAACAAATAATATATAAAAAACAAAATTATAAAAAATGAGATCAAATAAGGAAAATGTCGTCGTCTATGACTAAGAGCTGTTCTGTTTCTAATCCGAGTCGGAATGTCTCACAAATGAATTCTATTAATTGTTGGGTCAGTTTTGAGTCATTTTTAGGTTTAATGTCTGTTATATTCAAAAATAATAAATTATTATCTATACTCAACTCTAATTCAATTTGGACTTCATCTGAGTTTTCATCGATTATCAAACAGTGCTCTGAATTGTCAATTATTGCATCACTAATAAGTGTTTGAGTTGTGATAAAGTCTTGAGCCAATGGTTGTAACGCCATCTCATTCTGTGTCCGTTCCCTAACTCTCCAATCAATGATTCTTCGATCACTTGTATTGAATTTTAAGACAAAAGTTTCAAAAGTTGTCCTTTCATTTAACCAATTCTTTGATTTTGGTTTTGAATTGTAAATGCATTTCATTTTAAATCCTTCTCTAAAAAGTATTCGGAAAAAGTGACTGACTTTTACGCCCCAATCATCCAATTGAGAGCTTTTGTCGTTATCCTCGATATTTGACTCAAAAGTTGTGGTCAATTTTGCGATAAAATATTTCTTAACCTTCGGTTCAATAATTTCGACCTCATTTTCTTCGATATTGTCTTCTATTTTTGCCATATCTTTGCGAATCTCTTCCTTAATATGTATTATGGCTTCAATTGTTTTGTTAGTTTCCAAGAGATCCACAAAAGTTTTGATATTCTCGTCTGCAGTGTATTCATCACTGAAATAGTAGTGACTGTTCGCTGAAATTTTCTTAAACCAATTCATTAGTTCCAGAAATAGTTTGTATGGCATGTGATGAGTCATATTAAAGGTTAGGTCGAAGGGGTCCTGAATGCACGTCAGTTCAGTCATTTGAAAGTCATGAACACTGCATATGCCCTCACTCTCCAAATATTTTGCAAACTTTGATTTGAGAATCGATTTTCCAATTCGAGGACATATGACTCTTGACCTGAAGTCAAAGTTTGCATAAAATTGAAAGAAGAGTTGAAACAAACAGCTCTCCGATAACTCATTCGACTCATTGCTTATCTTTCGATAGAACTCCGAGTCATCCATAAAACCGCACTCAACGCCATTTCTAATGACTTCTGTAGTCTTCAATTCAATCAAATCTTCGACAGTCGGCAGAAGAGGTTCAGTAAGTGATTGACAGAAAAAGATAATAAGCATAGAAAAGGCATAACTCGACATTTGAGAGCTACCGATAAAACCATTAATTTTAGCCAAATATCGTAAAACGACTCCAAGAGTTTGAAAACGCGGCTCTAATTTGCAATAAAATGCAATTAATTTTGAGTTATGAATACCTAAACTGTTGACAAGACTCAGATCACAAGTGATGCCATTCACTCGAAGACTATCACCAAATTGACGAAAGTCTAGTTTTAGGAGAGGACAGCGACGGCTTTGTATTATCGGCCGGATATACATTCGGAGTGCTTTTCCCAGAATTTGCTTCATTTGAATTAAGTAAGAGATGGCAAAACTCGGATCCATTTTATTGATTAAATTGTTTTCTTCAAAAATTTCGATAAAAACGTCAACATCTGAGTCACAGAAACCCAATTCATTGACTGTCGACCCGAAGACATGAAATTTGCATTTAATGTTATTTTCATTAAGAATTGACTCCAATTTTTGGCATAAATTCATTCTTTTTTGATAATCCATTTCATTGAGAAGAAGGAATTTCTTCATTTCAGTAAAATGTTGTCCACTTTTCATAGAATTACTAACATTTTGGAGAAGAAGTTGTTTATCGATGGGAAGCATAAATGCCAACAATTCATAGCCTCCGACAGAAGAGAGGGATCGCTTCGGAAATACTTTAATCTTTACATCTTTTAATGTACTATAACTGAATCGGATTTCTTCTTGAGTTTGCCATAACTTTAGGGCCGAATCACTTGACTCAAAGCGAACGAAAGCCATTTGCCAGTCGTAACCATTGCTATAGAAGACAATGTCCTCAATGGTTCCCAAATGCTTCAGATTTGTATTAATGTCTTCTATGTCTGCCCTTCGAGTGGAATCAATTTTGATGAGAACAGTTACAAAGGGCTCATTTGAGTTAACAACTGAAGACTGTTTTTCTCCGTCAATACTCTTCTTTAGAGTTGTCTTCTCTCTCTTAATGGCTTTAATCTTTGCAATCAGTTGTCGCTGTCTTTTATATTCAGCCATTTTTCCCGGAGAAGTATTGATAAGATTTGGTTCGTTGTCATAAAAGTCGGGAATTAAAGTCTCCCCGAAAAGTGCCTCGATTTGAGTGGATTCGCTGGCATTTGGGTTGTCTTCAATGAATGTCTTTAGCACTGAATTGGGAATCGGACAGCAGTCGACGTCTCTATTGTTTTGACGAACTCTTTTATTACGGTTTGAAAGTCGAGATCTGACCCTTTTGTATGACATCCTTTCACTTTATGAGTCAAAACACGTCGACATAAGGTTTATATTAAAGGATTATTTATTTGTTTAGAGTTTAAAGTTTAAACTTTAAAAGACCGCACTTTAATAGAGACATTCAAACAGTACGTAATGTTTCAAATGTTGTTATTATTTGAATAAATGAATAAAAATAATATAAAAAATTTTGGTTAAAATAATTTTGGATTAGAGCTCGAAAAAGTTAAGATTTTGTATTCCCTTCCCTTCGCTTTGGGAATATTTTCATTCCCTTTCCCTTAAAATTCCCTTCAAGGGAAAGGGAATCCCTTATTCTCTTTTCGGAGTCTATTTTGGACTTAACTTTCAAAGATTTTAAGTTATTTTTTCATTCTATACTTTAAAGAAGGATGGCAAACCCTCTGCTTCTAAAAGTCCAGCTTGCACCCGGGATTTTTTATGCGCATTTGATAGAGGACATCAAACTGAACTCAATTATGGAAAAATATTTTTGATAACTTATATGGCTCAGCCGCTAG
>JAQIXI010001335.1:0-14291 GCA_034700165.1 Galumnidae sp. Gr-Ori-00277 | reverse complement strand
TAGTGAAAGAATTTTGAAAATATTCTTTAAAACATTCTTGTTTTGACAATTCATATCCTGGATATATTTAGTAGTATATCTCAATATTCTTTCACAATATTAACAAAATAACTTCTGATTATTCTTACCCAACATCAGCTCAATTACCATGTAAATTTTCATTAAAATCGAAGAAGAAAATTTGAACTTAAGAAAATCCCTTTTATTATATAAATTAAAAGCAAATGTAAGTCATTTTGTAGTTATTTTTTAAAAATTAATTAAATTAATCTTTAAATAACTATAATAATTTCAATTAAATATGAACAAGGCAAAATTTTTTTTATATTGTAACCCAAAACTTGATCTTGGTTACAATTAAATGAAAAACTAATTTAAATGAAAACACAATTTATTCAATTTTAAACAATTTATTGATTTGGTTGAGACAAAGGAAAAGTGTTCACAAAGTGTATGTGAAGTGACTGAAGAGTGTGTGGTCTGTGAGACGACTGTTGAAACAAAGGTTGAACTGCACCTTAAAAAGGGTTAAAAGTTAACGGAAAAGTGATTTGAAAATTTGAAAGAGAAGTCGCCGTTCATTGGCTCTGAGTGGGAGACCTTTGATATGCGACAATATAAGTCATGAAAAATATTATAAATTAACTATTACCTTGCTTAAAATGTCATTTATACACAAGTTTTCAAAATTATACCTCTTTGATCAAGTGCAGCTCTTGAACCAGATGAGTTTGATCAAATCTGTTTTCATTAATTTAAATTTCCTTTTATTATTCACTTCTGAATAATTCTGATGTTCAAACTGATAAAGATTTTAATACTGTTAGTTTAATAATAAGTTCTGTGATAAATATATAATTAATTACTTCACACTTTTGTCATAATATTTATCAGATCTTAAAATACTTTAAAATCTGTTGAAATGTTATACATATAGATATCAAAACCGTTAATATCATAGACTATGACATTAAAAAATTAAAGGTTCTCATTATTTACCTTGTTAACTTTTGTTCTTGAAAAGTGATGTCTCTTTTCATTATCTTTTGAATTAGAATACTATTCATTAAATATTATTGAAGGTAAAGTCTCTTTAATAATTTTCAAAAGCATTAATAAGCGTTACCTTGTACCATTTATCATCAGATATTTCTAAATTGAATAAATTATATATTATATTATAAATACAAATATTACAATTATACCTATTATAATTTTATCAATTAATTTTATCCAGAGATAGCAAAAGAACTCGATCCCAGAGGAGTTTCAGGGGGAGTATTTTGGTCTCGGCTCAAGGAGTGTATTAGGGGGTATTTTGAAAAAACTCTAAAAATTCCTATTAAGATGTTTCTCCTTTTTAATATTCAATCATAAATTTTTATTATTAATTACAGCCATCCTTTGGATTTTTCGCTCATAATTTTCCGATTTTTCAATATATTTGCCCAAATCGGAAGTGGGTTCTTTTCCTATCACCTCAGGGAAGTATTTTGCCGATTTTTGCCTCCAGGGGGAATTTTGAAATACCACCTATTTGCTATCCCTGATCTTAATATAATAAATTTCTGGGTAGACAAAGTTCAAAATAATGAAAACAGATTTGATCTAGCTCACTTGGTTCAAGAACTGCTTTGGTTCAAAAAATTGTACCTAATTTAGAAAAAATGCTTGACAAAGTATAACACTTTTAATTACTAAAAATGACTTACATGATTATCATTTTCAAAAATTTCATTATTTTAAAATAAACTTTATTTCTTATTTACAGATTTAAAGTTAAGATAATGATGGCTGAATTTCGATCATTCAAAGAATATGTAACACAAATAAATATCATGAATGTATTCATGAATTATGATTCTAATGGCACTTATCATTGTTATGAAGATAAACAAATGATTCCAAAAAATACAACCATTTTAAGCATTTTACCAGATTATGTAAAATATTTCAACTATCTTAATTTAAAATTATAACAATCATTTTTATAGGATCAATTCGTTGGTTACAAATTCTTATTATTAGAATATTTTTTATGCAAAAAGCAAATGCTTATAAAATTTATAAATAAATTTGAGGTAAATTAAACTATTTTAATCAGGAATAGCAAATAAGGGAGTTTTCAAACCCCCCCCCCCCCCGAGACCGAAAATTCGCAAAATAACCCCTTATAGAATACGAAAACCTTAGCATAAAGTCTATAAAAAAGCACTAGGTTTGTTGAGGTTTACCAAAATACCATTCTCTTATACCTTTCCCTGATACCCTCTGAGATCAACGTTTTTCCATCCCAGATTTTAATATAATTTATCAAATTTTAATCCTAGAGTATTGTAAATTATATTTAATATTTTGATTCTAGCAAGCCACCAAAGAAAGGAATGGAAATATAATTGATCTTCTCGAGTATCCCAATATTATTATTTCTAATATTACGACCAAAAATGTGAAAATTGTTCCAATAAAAGAAGTATTCTCATTGGAATTTTTATCTGGTTTTACAATAAAACGCGAGTCAATATATTTTTCTTTTATACTATTACTGGAATACAAGGTAAATTTTATAAATTTACACTTCATTAAAAATTTCTATTAACTCAGGTTTGGTTACTATTAATAATTTTTGCTATCATATTATCAATATTATTAAATAAGATAGACAAATTTCATTTTACCTATAAAAAATGCTTTTTAATCATGGTTCAATTAATTACTACTCAATCGACAAATTTTAAAATACGAAATAAGAGTCAAATATTCTTGGTGATTAATTTATTAGCCAGTTCATTTTTTATTACAAATGAATTTAAAAACTTATTACTAGATATATATTTTACACTAAAACCGTATCCAATGGTTAAGAAAATTGTGGAAATTCTTAATATTGAAAATAATTGGGAAATATATTGTCATTCGGGTTATAATTTACATCTTATTGAAAAGTTCTTATATATTAAAGAAATTGACAAAGATAAAATAATGGATTTGATACATAAAATACGTATATTTTCAGAAAATATAAATAATGGAATTGAACAAGATAAAATTTTTAATAAAGTCTTTAGTGGAGAAATGGTTGTTATCAGTTCTAGTGATTTTAATGATATTTTGCTAAGAATAAACAAGGAATATCGGAATGTATTATACAGATCAGAAGACAAATATTTTCAAGATTTCATGTACTTATTAATTGAAATGAGACAGTCCCTTTCGGAACTAATCTATTTCATGTAAAAATAGATTTTTTAATTTATTATTTAATTATATTTTTCTTTTTAGGTTCAAGCAAATTTACGAATGTGGACATTTACAACGAGATGATATAATTTATAATTTATATTCGAATTATAATTTTTTTTATAGTCATTTTCATCTCAATCATTCTATTTCACACTACAATGACCTAAACAATTCTCAGCCCATAAATTTTGCTGAAACTTTTAATAATATTTTACTCTTTTTAATTTTAGGTCTTTTATTAAGTTCAATTTGCTTCATTTTAGAAGTTTTATATAGATATGTTTATAATTTATATTTGGTATATATACTTAGTTTAGCCATGAGAATTATTAATTATCACGAACTCCTTAAGGGGGATTTTACATTTTAGAGATTTTTGAAAATTCCCATTCCTGATACTTCCCATTAGCCGAGAGATAAATACTGTCCCTTAATACATTCTGAGATCTAGGTCTCTTGCCATCCCGGTTAGGTTTCTTACCATCCAATTGTGGTATCCGTTGAATAACATTCAACTAAACCTGAATTCAATACTTTTATGAATTGTCATCATTTGTATGACTCACCGATCAAACTGACCACTAATACTATTATAGCAGATCTCATTCCTCACTATTTAAAAGTTTTTCTACTTATTTTTTCAATGATTGTATAAATCTTTTTAATTCTTTACCACTCGATGTAAGAAATGAAAATAATTTTAAGAAATTTGTAAAAAAGTTATATCTTTTATAAGTATTTTAATTATGTAAAACAATTGTATGATTACAGCATGTCTTGTAATTCATTGCTTTTAAGCGAAATAAATATTATTATTATTATTATTAATTAAAAACAATTCAAACAAAGAGTTATTGAAATAATGATTAAACAAAAAACACTTTATATTAAAATATTTATTTCCTGTAATTAAATCCAACAAAAGATTGTCTTACAATTCAAGTCATAATACATGTATGACAATAACTGTATAATTTTCATGTATTTAAATAAGACCAAGATCATCTTCCTTGATGACATCATATATTTTATAACAGGTGTTAGACTTTTTATTCTAAAGGCATTCCGTTTTGTTTATATAAGTCTTAACAAAACGACTGAATTTTTTAAAATATGAGCCGACTTCGCACAGGTATATCTCCGAATATATGAAATTCGTGGATAAATAAAATTAAACAAGGTAGTTTAATCAATTTGATTAAAATAATGGATTAATTGATAAAACATTATTGCTTGGTTGGAGAAGCAAGGTAATTATTTATACTTTGTTTGAAATTCAAGTTTGGTTTTTTTGCGAATAACACCTCTTCAGTTCTGAAAGCGACATCATAAAAATGGTGCAAAGTAGTTTTTTATAAGCCACGCATGGAAGATCTATGAATTGCGCAAAAAATCTGACCTGAGCTTTAACAAAAAATCATCTTGGTTAGTTTTAAAATTGTGTAGTATTTCTATTTACTTGATTATGTTGAATAACCAAGATAATAGTGCAATATCCTAGAATATGTTCAGACACCGACTACCTTACTTGAAACAAAATCATCTTGATACCTTTTTTGGGAACTTTTCAAATGAGTAAACAATTTAAATGTTTTTCATTTTTATATTTAAAATATTTAAAAATAAAATTTAAAAATTAATTATACATAATATATATATATTTTAAAAGTATATATTAATATTTTTAAGGAAACACCAGTTATGGTAATTTTGGACTCGTTGACCTATTAGGCTTTTTAGAGCCAATTTAAACAATTTCCCCTTCTATACCTCCCCTTGTCGCGAAAAAATTGATCAAAAAAGGCAAAACCCCCTTCTGTCTAATGATCCGTAGCCATCACTGTTAAAAACTTTTTCTGTGAATAAATAAATATTCCATTTTTCCATAATATTTTGATATAAAAATGTCATTTTATTATGAATTAATTTCTAACTTTATTATTTTTTTTAAATGAAAGTAACATGGTTAGTGAAGTTTACTACATGTACTTGTAACATATAATAATAATCAGTTTTATTTTGCAATAATTTAATTAATTTACAAATCTTTCTAGATTAATTTGATAATTCTATTTATAGAATTTTTATTATATCCTTGCACAAATTACAAAACAAAAACATGATAATAATCTAGTTTAAATTTCTACATTTAATTAGATTTATAGAATTTCTAATAAGAGCTTGTATATAATAATGTAAACTTCTAATATATTATGTCACCTTGGGAATAAATTGCTAAAATATATTAGAAAATTAATTTATGTTTTCCGCAAATATCTAATAATATTAAAGAGATAATAATGCCTTTAATAATGCGCAAGATTATTTTAAAAATCAAAAAGAAATATTAAACAAAATTATTTTTAAACAAGTTAATATATAAAATTAATTATTAATTGCAATTCATATATTAATAAATTATAATAATAAGAATTAACATCTTTTGTTGAGACACAAGTAATTTATAAAGTTATTGGAACCCTGGTGTTTAAAAAATAACAGGTATATACAAAAGTAATTATCCTAATTTCCAAGATGAAATAGTAATAAATATAATACCACAATTAAATATCTAATCTATTTAAGTGTGTATTACGATTGAATATAACACAAATAACTTTTATTGAATACTTTTTCAAATGATATGCAAAACTTGTTAAATCGTTTCCCATAAAATCTATTTATTGTGTTAAACAATATTTATTTGTTTTTGAATTCTGTTTATAACTTATATTATTTTACGTATTAATAATACTATTTTTCGGTTTGGATTTAAAATTATTAGAATTTTTAGAAATATAATTACAAAATAAATATTTTTATATAAATTGAAAGCAAATTGTAAGTAATTATGTAGTTATTTTATAACAAACCTAATCAATTTAATTTTTAATAACCATGATAATTTCAATTAACTATGAGCAAGGCAACATATTTTCTTATATAAGCCATGAAAAATATTATACATTAACTATAACCTTGCTTTAAATATCATTTATACAAAAGTTTTCAAAATTATTCCTCTTTGAACAAGGGAAGCTCTGGAACCAGATTTCCTAGATCAAGTTTGTTTCAAAGGTTTATATGATTTTTCACTACATTTATGTAATGAGGTGTAGTATATATATTCGTTTTACACCAAACCGCCCACCCACCCACCCCCCACTCTCTAGTGTTGTAAAGGAAACCTCTGCAGATAAGAACTGAGTTCTACTACTATGCTAGAGATTCTCCAGATATTAACAGAGAGAACAGGAAGATTTATGTATCTCTAGAAACCTATTCTTCCGACATTAACGGAAGATACAGGGAGGCCTTTTATTAGTAATGGAGATATATTACTTATCTAGCCATCTTTTTGATAAATCTTCGTAAATGTAGTGATTATAGCTTTGCTCTCATACCTTGTTTTAAGTTCTATTCTTGAATAAAAAATACGATTGTCTACATATCAGGTGATAAATGGTGCAAGGAACATTTATTAACCGCTTTGAAAACCTTATTTTCAATGATATGTTCTAGGAGAATTTTGAAAAGAAATTAAATATTAATATTTCATGAATAGTATTCTAATTCAATAGATAATAAAAAGAGACATCACTTTTCAAGTACAAAAGTTAACATGGTAAATGACGAGAACCATTTATTTTTAATGTCATACAATCTATTATATTAATGGTTTTGATTTCTATTATGTGTATATCATTTCAACATATTTTAAAATATTTTAAGATCTGATAAATTTTGTGACAAAAGTGTGAAGTAATTAATTTACCTCAAATTAATTATACATTAATTGTTTATAAGTTTTATATAAAATAAATACATTTATTTGTTGTCTGAATAATATTCGAATTCTTTGTCTGTATTTCAATTGAATTAAATATTTATCTGATTTTATGGCCTCTTCTTTCGGCTAAAGAAAGAGGAACCAACTATTTTATTCGGCTCGAAAGGGAGTGTTCTTTTCCTCTAATCCTATGGAGGTATTTTGCCGAATTTTTGACACCAGGATAATATTTTGAAAAACCCCCTAGTTGTCATCTCTGATCTTAATAAAATAAATTTCTGGGGAGATAAAGTTCAAAACAGTGAAAACAGATTTGATCTAGATCAGTTGGTTCAAGAGCTGCTCTTGTTCAAAGAGGTGTACTTAATTTTGAAGAATTGTGTGACAAAGAATAACACTTTTAAATACTAAAATGATTCATATGATTATCAATTTCTAAATATTCTTTATTTTTTTATAAATTTTATTTTTTAATTACAGATTTAAAATTTAAGAAAATAATGGCTGAATTTCGATCATTCAAGGAATATTTAACACAAATAAATGTCATGGATGTATTCATGAATTATGATTCTAATGGCACTTATCATTGCTATGAAAATAAACAAAAGATTCCTGAAAATGCCACCATGTTAAACATTTCACCAATTTATGTAAAATAATTCAATTATCTTAATTTTAAATTATAACAATCATTTTTATAGGTTCAATTTGTTGGTTACAACTTCTTATTGCTAGAATATTTTTTATGCAAAAAACAGATGCTAATAAAATTTATAAATAAATTTGAGGTAAATTAAACTCTTTTAATCAGGGATGGCAATAAGGGGGTTTTCAAAATATGTTTTATCAAATTTTAATACTAAATTATTGTGAATTATTTTAAATAATTTGATTCTAGGAACCCACAAAAGAATGGAATGGAAATATAATTGAACTTTCTGCATATCCCAATATTTTCAATCCTAATATTATCTTTTCAATCAACAAAAATGTGAAAAGTGTCCCAATAAGAGAAGAATTTTCATTGGAATTTTTGTCCGGTTTTACAATAAAACGCGAGTTAACATATTTTTCTTTTATAAGACTATTGGAATACAAGGTAAATTTTTATTTATAAAATAAAACTTTTTTAAAAATTTCTATTAACTCAGGTTTGGTTACTATTATTAATTTTTGGTATCATATTATCAATATTATTAAATAAAATAGACAAAGTTCATTTTACCTATAAAAGATGCGTTTTAAACATGATTCAATTAATTACAAATCAATCTACTAATTTTAAAATAAGAAATAAGAGTCAAATATTCTTGGTGATTAGTTTATTAGCCAGTTCATTTTTTATAACAAATGAATTTAAAAATTTATTACTAGATATATATTTTACACTAAAACCGTATCCAATGGTTAAGAAAATTGCGGATATTCTTAATAATGATAATAATTGGGAAATATATTGTCATTTTAAATATGATTTTTATTTTATTGAAATGTTCTTATATATTAAGGAAATTGACAAAGATAAAATAATTGATTTGATAGATAAAATACGTACATTTTCAGAAAATATAAATAAAGAATTTGAACATGATAAAATTGCTAATAAGGTTTTAAATGGAGAAATGGTTGTGATCAGTGCTAGTGATTTTAACGATCTACTTCTAAGAGTAAGCAAGGAGCATTTAAATTTATTTTACAGATCGGAGGACAGATATTTTCAACAATTCAAATATCTATTAATCGAAATGAGACAGTCCCTTTGGAAACTAATCTATTTCATGTAAAAATTGATATTTTTAATTAAATATTTAATTATATATTTCTTTTTAGATTCATGCAAATTTATGAATGTGGTCATATTCAACGAGATGATATAATTTATTATTTATATTCGAATTATAAATTATTATATGGTGATTTTCATTTCAATCATTCAATTACACACTATAATGATTTTGACAATTCCCAGCCCATCAATCTTGATGAAACTTTTAATAATATTTTACTCTTTTTAATTTTAGGTCTTTTATTAAGTTCAATTTGCTTCATTTTAGAAGTTTTATATAGATATGTTTATAATTTGAATTTGGTTTATATACTTAGCTTAACAATGAGATTTGGTGTCATTTGATCGTTTATATCTGGGCAAGGATTTTAGTCAGTGATTTTAGTCAATATCGTGCATAAGCTATGTGACATATACAAGCACATAATATCTATTCATATAAGTCATTATTAGAATGAGTAAGGAAAGTATTAACAAAATAGTAGCGATACATAAAATGAACTTTTCTTATAATAACTAAATTCATACCAAATGACTCAATAAAACTCTCTGAAAAGGGTTTAATTTTGGTAAAAAATGTACTGGGCTGTTTGAATTTATAACATGATCAATGAATATACTTGGTTAGTGCATTCAGTAAGTATAATAAAATATTTCAGCGCCTTTGACTAAAATCCTTGCCCTGGTTTATATCAAGTATAATTTATATCTAAAACTTTAAATGGGTCTAATGATTAGACTCTAATCAATAACTTTTATTACTAATTAATTTAAAATTCATAGTAAAAGGTTTCGAATATTTATTAATTAAAGTTTAATCATTTAAGAGACAGCAATAGTTGTAAATACTTCAATGTATCACTTTCTGTCATTAATTAACATAAAAATGCTAGTAATTAAAAACCTTGGTATAAACTGAACTCTCTAAGCTCGTGTTTCGTGTGACACAAACAGAGTAAAAATGGATTATCATTTGACACAAGAATTGATAAGTTCTGTTTTGAAAATATGAAAAAGTAGTTTTTTAGTCAAATTTTCTTAGTTATTTGCTTAAAAGTGATAAATTACTTTAAATGTGATTTAATTGTATGTATTTATAAAGAAAACAACTAAAAGACTACTTATGTTTGATTTATAGCGTTTTTAGTGTTTTTGAAAATACTCCCCTCCTAATACCTCAGAAATAAATCTTTGTAACTTCAGTAACTAATAAATAATGTATTCTATGTGACATAAAACATATTAATCCATTCCCTTATTTTAATTAAAAAGAAATAATTATGTGTTTATTAATTAAATCATGTAGAACAAATCAAAATTGACAATTTATTTATTTTAATATTTTAAATTAAAAACAGATAAAATTACAAAAATAAAGTTGAAATTAATTGGAAACCAAAATATCCAATGTTTTATAAATTAAAATGCTCTTGGAACATCCCTCAACATACGAGCAAAGCAAGCCTTTTATTAAAATTATAGTAAAATGTCAATGTTTTTAAAAATAAGTTCACTTAACTCCCAATATAATGAACATCATATACATGAATAATAAATGATTCTTTATAATAAATTCTTCAATATATTCATGTTCATTATAATGGCAGTGAAGTGTAATGCATGAAATTGAATACTTACAATAACCCTGCTTTGGTGTCTAACAAATTCCCAGTTTTCTGCATAGAGTTTCCTTACGTGATATTCCATACATTTCTGTACTCTGACATTGCAAATAACATTGATAAACATTTCAAAATGGCTTCCCTGTTTTTTATGTCCTACACATTCTAGGTACTAAATATAAAATTGTAATTAAAATTTGAAATTAAATAAAATTGTTTAAATTACTTGATATTTCAATTCTAGGTGTTCCTCTTCATACAATGGATCATGGGGCATGCATCGTTTCAATCTTTGAAATATATATTCATCGATGTTCCTGGTGCAAATCAGTTCATCAAGTATTTCCTTATTTTCTCTGTAAACACTTTGGCGAATGGATTTGGTCTGATTTACTAAATATATAAGAAATATTAAAATATACTTCATTTTAAAATAACTAAATTAAAATTATAGACATTAATTAAGAATTAAAACTGGTTTCTAAGTAATTATATAAATAAGATTTTTTAATAATTAATTTAAAATCCCATATGTTTTCAAAATTTTGATATTTTATATTAGAATTAATAGATTTTCCGGTCAAAACTAGTCTATACATTATTGAGGGTTTAACAGGAAAATGTAATACTTCAACATCCGAGAATTTATTTTAAAGCTTTTCCTGGATAAACCTTACCTAAACATAATAAATTCGACCCACAACTCAAAAATTCCTTATGGAAATAAAGTGCTGTGTTTTCAGACTTTGTTTGCAGAACTTCTTTCAACCTCTTATGTCCAGTGGAATTGGGTTACATAGAGTATATATTTCCTGGCCTCTTCATTAATATCAATAGAATATGTCCCTTTTAAGACCTCAACTACCCTCTCCTCTTGATTACAAATAAAAGAGTAAAAATATCCTCGTTACTAACAAAAGACCTCCCTGTCTCCTCCTTCAATATCTATAAAATTATTCTAGTAATTAAAAACCCCGGTATCAAATGAACTCTCTCGGCTCGTATTCTGTGTGTCCCAAAGCAGAGTAAAAATGAATTGTGATTTGACTCATTGCTAAAGAAGTGATAAATTCTGTTTCCAAAATAGGTAAACGCAGGTTTTTTGTCAAAATTTGGTGGGTGAATGGGTGGGTGGGTATAAAACGAAACTATATACTACACTTTACTCCATAAATGTCCTGTTTTTTCTATGCCCTGTTTTTCCATAAAGTTTTTGAATAGATTTTTATATTCTTTATAATTAGGACTTTCTTTGAACTCGAGTTTACGGACGGCTTTTAGATATTTAGTAAATTCTTGAGGAATTAATGTGAAACCTTTTATTTATCAATTTAGTTAAAATGAAATAAAGCCATTATTTATAGATAGAAGTCGAGGTAAGTTCACAGTTTTAATCAAAATAAAAATTTTGTTTAAATAAGTAAAACTCAATAAAAGTATAGAAATTGAAATCTTTATTGGATAAGAAAATGTTATCGTATTTATAATCGAGGAAAAAATATTTCAGATGAAGATAATAATGTCAAGGTAATATTTTAGTACAAAGTGGAGACTTTAAAACTTGGCTTGGATCAAATACAAGACATCAATAATCATGAAAATCACTTCAATAATAATTAATAAATAATTAATAAATAATTTAGTGTATCAATGTAATTTGGTGCCAAGAAACTAAAGGAAATTTCCATTGAAAAAGATAATTCTGTTAAATTAATGTTAAATTTGCAATTATTTTATAGTTACTAATATTATAAATTTGTATGACAATGATAACTTTAATTTGATAAAAATATTGTTTAACTAAAAGTTTAGGCCAAGCCTGAAGTTTTAGTCACTATTTTCAGTCACTAACGTGCGTAATCTATGTAACATGTGCAAGTACATAAAGCGTATTCATATATGACATTAATTAAAATGAGTAAGGAAAGTACACAAAGTAGTTGTGAGATATAAATTGAACTTTTTTTAATAACTTAATGCAAGCAAAACTACCCAATAAAACTCTCTTTTAAGAGAGGGCTTAATTTTTGTTAAAAATGTACTAGGCTGTTTGAATTAATATCGTATTGCATATAAATGACAAGGGTATTCAGTAAGTATAATAAAATATTTCACTCCCTAAAACTGACTAAAACTTCGAACTTGGTTTAGGCGAAGGCCAACAAAACATAAATGTAATAAAATTTTTTGTCATTTCCTATAAAATTATAGAATTATTTTATTTAGTTTTATTACAGAAATATTGAAATAATCACTTATTTAATACGTTTAATGTTTATAGAAAAGTAATTTAATTAATGTATTTAATAGATTCTTTTGAAATTTAATGGTTTCCAATACTAATGATTCGTTTTTATGCTTAAATGTTAGAAAAGAAATAAGTTAATGATTTTGGTATTATTCTATAAGAATAACTATTAGTTTAAGTTAGTTCAATAATTTCCTTGATCATTGAATAGTCAGATATTATTCATTTAACATTTCATCTTTTCCTGAAAAATTGTTTTAAAATTTATTGTTAATTAGAATTGTTTTAATAGTATTTTAAAAATCTATAAGAAAACCAAAAGTCTTAAAGAATGAATAAACAAGTTAAATTAAATGGATTTATCAGAAGAATAAATCCAAGTTTATGTTTACCTCCGGAACTGACAATCAATTCAATTGACGACATTCTCTATAGAATTGGTTTGAGTTTGACATCATTATATTTATCATTAATTATTTCCCTAGTTGCAATCTTTTATCGAAAGGATAGCCAAGAAAAGAGTGGGCTTTTCGTGTTGGAAATTATTTATTATCAATTATTTTCGATGTTATGAAGTGAGTCTTTAATTTTAATTTTATTAAATAATAATTTAATTTATTGTATCAACAGATAATGGGAGCGCTCTCTCTATTCTTAATTCATATCATTGGTCTAACATATAATCACTCTTAAGAAAATTTTGTTAACAATTAAAATCAACTTGTTTGTTTCCACTTTATTATGATTATTTTCTTATTTGTATAGACATCAAAATTGAAATGATAAAACTATTATGAATACTTAAAAAATAAAAACTACAGTTAAAGATCGATAGCGTAAACTAGACTGGGGACGAAGGTTTAGTTAACGCTATTGGTTGGTTAAACATATCGATCATATAATAAAATATAGTATTATTTGATATAATTATAGGTAAATTAGATTTAAATTAAATTTAAATAATTAATAAATATGGATTGTCATTTGACTCATTGCTAAAGAAGTGATAAATTCTGTTTCCAAAAGAGAAAAACGTAGGTTTTTTGTCAAAATTTTCTAGTTTTTTGCTTAAGAGTGATAAAATACGTTAAATATGATTGAATTGTATATATTTATAGGGAAAACACATTAAAAACCATTTAATATGTGATTTATAACGATTTTAGTGATTTTTGAAAATATCCCACCCTCTATTAATACCTCCCCAGTGCCTAGAGCAAAATTCCCTCCCCTGATACAACCTGAGATCGAGGTCTTTTGCCATTCCTGATGTAATGAATTATTTGAAAGTACATGTTGATTAATGCTTGGTCAGTGCAATTTTTCAGGAATATTTTTATTCTATTCATTCTTATTGAATGAAATTTTATATAATATCTAGAACATTTATTATTATTATTATATTATTGGCTAAAAAATTATTGATAACATTTAGGCATTAAAATTATAGATAAAATACTTAATATATTTTTCAAATATAACAATAACCATGGTTATTACTGAGAACATCAGGGGGAATATTTTTAATATTTCACCTTTCCTACACGATATATCATGGTCAAAACTTTATTATAAATAAAACGTTGTTACTATTGAATA
>JAQIXI010001334.1:0-14295 GCA_034700165.1 Galumnidae sp. Gr-Ori-00277 | reverse complement strand
AATTTAAAGTCAAGGAATTCTCAAATACGCCATTTGTTTGCATTAATTAATTAAAGAAATTTAAAACCATTTAATTAAAAT
Organism: Galumnidae sp. Gr-Ori-00277; assembly: GCA_034700165.1. Classification (NCBI taxonomy): domain Eukaryota; kingdom Metazoa; phylum Arthropoda; class Arachnida; order Sarcoptiformes; family Galumnidae; species Galumnidae sp. Gr-Ori-00277. The sequence goes on along the minus strand of JAQIXI010001334.1, from coordinate 14,214 downwards.
TAAATTAACTTTTATTCAAATATTCATTTATTGGGGTTTGCAAGAGAAAGTGACAAGCTCCAATTTGTGTTCAGCGATCCAGGGTCGGGACCAGACTTGGACAGAGCACACCTCAGTTTTCTAATTTAGATAAAACTCAATTAATTTTCTCAATTTAAAAATATAGAAAATTTTAAAAAGTGATATAACAATAAATAATCAAGTTAAATTTGATGCAAGGGAAATCTTTAAGAAGAAAAAAATGCTAAAGAATATAATAAACTAACCGTTACTTTACACTCGTCATCGTTGGGCTTATTCTTCAAACAAGTGGTTTCGTTGAATTCAAAGCTCAGGTAATACTTAACTCCGGAGACAATTTGTTTTTGGGCTTTCAATAGGTTTCCAACTTTGTGAACGTACAGCGAATTGATGGCTCTGTCGAGCATCAGCTCAGAGTATTGAACGATAGGTAGGAGTTCTCCTGAATTTGTGTCTATATCTCTGATGTCTCCGGCGCCGTACGTCTCAGACAATACCAACAAAATAGTGACACAAAAGCAAAAGGTTTTCATTTTCTTTGAATTTGTTTTTAAATTCAAATTAAATTAAATGATATCTCTTTTCAATGAAATACTGTTTATATAAAGAAATTTTTAACAAACATTTGCTGATTCTCTCATGAATTTGGTCTTAAAATTGTGATTAAATTGCGATAATTTTTTTTACAAAACCAAAGAGCAAATGAAATATATGCAGAGAATTTACTTTTAGTCGATTATAATTTAGTTTCGGAATATATTTTATTACGAATTTTAATATTTGTTATTATTTTCAACAAAAGTCTATAAAAAGTGTAAAAAGTCGATAACCTATCAAATATTCATTTATATTCGATTAAATATTTCGGGAAAATGATTCCAAACCTAATTATGTGATTCGAACTTATTCTAAACTTGCAACTTTATTCTATAAACCTAAATAATAGTCGTGAATCAATGCTCTACTAATATGTAATTGTTTTGTGAGATAAGGCACAACACTTTTGTCACTTTAATTCATTTATGAGATAACAATAGATACATATTTCATACGCTTTAGAAATAGAAATGATCCTGTTTCAATGTCTCCTGGTTCACACGAGGAGAAACTCTTTGCTTTGTGTTTACGCTTACAATTTAAGTAAACATTTGTTGATAACATTACTCTTTCTTAACATTTTCTTTAACAAAATAAAGTTTATAAACACTAAACTAAGCTAGTTCATTTTATAAACTCTATTTATTTATTTAATGGTTTAGCAGCTATCTTATTGAGACCAAGGTAATTTCAATTGGTTTCCAAGTTATTTAAAATGGCCTTGATATAACAATTCTTGATTTCTAAGATGAGTTTCCGGAATATATTGATTGTTGTTAAGGACAGCCCTCCCATAAAGAATTGTCTCTTATAGGCTATAATCTGTTCTATATTTAAGTATATTATTTACGAATAGTTGACAAAAAAGATCTTGGTCATGATAAACATTTTTATCAGTCAATGAAATTATATTATTTTAATCGTATTATTAGTTTTGTAAATAAAAATGAAATAATATTTAACATTTCAAGTTTGAACTAGTTTATGCAGTTTCAACAGGGTTAATAATCTTGTATTAGCAATAAATATCACAATATTTAAAAGAAAAAGCAACTAGGTGATTGAACATATATAGAATTTCAAGAATCCTCTATACTCTATATCGTTGTTTATAAGTTTAGTGAAAAACTAATAAATTTTATTTATTTTCATTATTTTGTTTTATTGATTTTTTTCGTTAAAATATTACAAGAATACAAAATTAGAGCATGCTCAATTTACTTCAAAATAAAAATAGTGTTTTAAATATTAAATAAAATTAGTTTTCATTTATAGAATTGAGTGAATAAGCAATCACAATTTTCATTTTATTTGTATTGACGTTTCAATGCAATGTGGGTAAAATATAAATTAATCATGGAAGTTTAATTTAAGTAATTTTATTTATTATATCAATATAACCCGAATAAGTTTTGTAATAAAATATTCGAATAAAATTAATAAAATTTTTATTTTTTTAAATTAATTTTTATAATAAAAGTCATTATAAAAGTATTTTTTAATCAAAATAAATATAAATATAATTATAAAATTTATGAAACTTATTGAATTTAATTTAAATAACCATGTTAAAATATATCAGTATTGAAGCCAGGTTTTAAGCACAGACAAACTTCCCCAACTGTTTCTTGTTTTCAGTATCCCAGGGTTTGGAGAGAACCTCTGCCTCACATTTCTCTGTTTTCTGTAAATAGATTTTATTAAACAAAATACAAACAAAAGTATAGCAAAACTCACCACAACTTTGCATTTACTCATATCGACAACATTTTTGGCGCAATCGGTTTCCTCGACTTCAAGAGTCAAGTAATACATAACTCCATTAACGACCTGAGTCTGAGCCTTCAATACTTTTCCCATTTTAAGAGCGTGTGCGGTATTGATTCTTGTACTGAGCTTTTCATAAGCAAACTTAGCCATGTCTTTGACATCTTCTCGGTTAACGTCGGCATCAATTTTGCCTCCGATAGGAGATTTGGTGGTACCTTCAGTGGCAGCGCTTAATGGAGAGACACAGGCATACTTCTCGAACTGTTTCTTGTGGAGAGGATCCCAGGGTTTGGACAGTACTTCAGCCTCACATCTCTTCGTTGACTAAAATTCAATAATAATTTGTTTTAAAAAATTCTTAACAAAAATGAAACAAAACTTACGATAACTTTGCATTGACTCATATCGACAACAGTTTTGGCGCAATCGGTTTCTTCGACCTCAACAATCAAGTAATACATAACACCAGAAACGACCTGCGACTGAGCCTTCAATACTTTTCCCATTTTAAGAGCGTGGGCTGAGTTGAGACTTGCACTTATCATTTGATAGGCAAACTTAGCCATGTCTTTGACATCTTCTCGGTTGACATCGATATCAGTTCTACCACCAAGGGGATTTCTGGTGGTGGCAGCGCTCACCACAGCAACAAAAAGAGCCAAAACTAAGAATTTCATTTTTAGTTCGTTATTGGAGTTATTTTTTACTCAAACTCTAATTGAATAACAATTCACTGAAAAGTTTCTCTTTATATAAGAATTAAGTTTTTTAGAGTTTGTTCGAAGAGACGGACTTCAAGTGTTTTCAACTGATTATGTTTTTAATCAAAGGATTAACCGAAAGATATGTTGAAAGTAGGGGTAGAACTTTTGCTGGTCCACAAAAGAATGCACCAAGGTAACTTGTAATTCCTTACAAAAATAGGTATAATTCTTTTTGACACTATCTTTTAAACAAATTATCTCAAAAAATTCGATAATTTTGTAAAGAATTCCAATCATTGCATAATTTATAATAGCATACCACCTTGGTTATAATTAGTAATAGTATATATTCTTATCTATTTATGCTATTTATATAACATTCGGGGTGTTATCGATAAGTTTATTTCAATGTATAATTAAGGTACGGGTGATTTACCCCATACCTAATGTCTTAGAAGGACTTTACAAATAAAGAGTAAACTCTTTGCAAATGTTAGAGCAATACATCCATTGATTAGTGTATTTAGATTTATCTTATTTTTGTCAGATAAAAGATCAGGGATGACCTCAACAACATATTTAGATTTGGATCTTTTCTTGGCTTTTCAAACAAGCGAGGGATCCCATTCCCCATAACGTTATAGGATTTGTCATTACAAGGATTTACCATTTTTTCCATTTCATCTCTTTTGGAATCTTCCAAACAGTTATTCATTTACTAAATACTAATGCCTTCTGACTCACAGTTAATACAAACACTTTTTTAAAAGTAAACTAAAATATGTAATTTCATCAACATGGTAATTTTATTTAATAAGTATATTTATTCAATTTATTGCTCAAATATTCATTTCTTTAATATTCAAATATTTTATCATGGTTAAATTAACGATATAAAATAGAACGTCACTTTCAACAATACTGACATAATATTAGGTTTATTGATAATACAGTTCATATACCAGTATAATACCTATCCAGTATAATACTTTAAACCAGTATTATACCTAGATTTTCAAACCCAAACCCACTTCCATAGTGTTAAATGTTAACCACTATAATAGACTATACCCGTATAATACCTAAAATGTTCTGCAATTACTCAAGTATTATACTGGTGTATGAACTGTATCTTCAATATGTGCATGGTAAGTTTTGAATTGTCAAGATAGGGAAAAGACAAACTTTGGCTTAATATGAGTTACAAAATCGATTCACCTTGCAATAATAGAATGCAATTTTATTTTTAAAGGTATTTTATTAATACAAATAAGAATCTTCTTTTATAATATTTTAAAGATTCCAAGCAAGGATATTTTCCATTTTAAACAATTAATTATTGAAGTATTCATATTTATTATAAAATATAAACAAAAATTAACAAGAGTAATAAAAAGTCAAAATTATTGAATTTTTAAATTTAAAAGTGAGTATAAATAGTTTTATAAGTATAAGATTTAACCAAGTTCTTTACAAGGTAATGGAAGCACAGGTATATTTCTCGAACTGTTTCTTATAGAGAGGATCCCAGGGTTTGGACAGTACTTCAGCCTCACATCTCTTCGTTGACTAAATTTCAATAATAATTTGTTAAATAAATTGTTAGTAAAAGTGTAGTAAAACTTACGATGGCTTTGCATTGACTCATATCGACAACACTTTTGTCGCAATCGGTTTCTTCGACTTCAATACTTAAATAATACTTAACACCGGAAACGATCTGTGACTGAGCCTTCAATACTTTACCCATTTTAAGAGCGTGGACTGAGTTGAGACTTGCACTTATCATTTGATAGGCAAACTTAGCCATCTCTTTGACATCTTCCCTGTTAACATCAATATCAATTCTACCGCCGGGTTTTAGTGTTGTGGCAGCGCTCACCACAGCAACAAAAAGGGCTAAAACTAAGAATTTCATCTTTTGTCGATATTTGGTCTTATTTTGTTCTTAAACTTTAATTAAATGACAAATCAATCAAAGGTTTCTCTTTATATAAAAGTTGTTTTTTATAATTTACTCCAAAAGACAGACTTCAAGTGTTTTGTACTGCAAATGAATATAAGTTTATAATCAAAAGAATAACCAAAGGATATATTATGATAGTTTTGCGTTAATACTAACAATAAGTATTATTGCTTATTTTCATTTAAGAAATTATACTAGTGCAATTCATAAAAATTGAGAATATGTAATGTAGTAAATTAAGAATATTCTTAGTTGATCTAGCTAGAATTATGAAAAACTTTAGGTTGTAGTGAATTAAAACTATATTCTTATCAGTTTTATCGAAGAATAAGTATTACATTTAAGATACGAATGATTTACCTCACCTATAGATACAAGGATTCAAATATTATATTTTTCACATATGAAGGGATAAAAATAAGGATTTTATCAATTAGTGATAATTTGAGGACATTTTCCAATTAAATGAAAATACCTTCCATTTGATAGTATCAATGAATGGAAAACACAAATTATGATAAATAACTCCTGGACTGCGAAAAGTAGTTCAAAGTTCTGCATAAACATGGAGAGGGATTTCCTCAAATTCCGTGAAAATCAGATTATTATCACTCAGGCTGTGGTCCAATACTTTCATTTATAGCGATTATGGAGTAATAGTTATGCTCTCAATTGTTATTTATCTCGAATTCAATTATCGTTTCTTAAATGACGACTAATTTTGTAAAACATATCTATTATTAATAATATGTGTATTTCTATCGATATTTTTAAGCCTTAAAATTATATCAAATGAACTTTGAGTTATTAAACTTCAAGAGGCTATTGATTCAATTAGTTGATTAAATAGGAGCTAGAATTATGCTTGGTCACATTTATAATTAATATCATTGAAAATGAATATTAAGTTTATAAATGATGTCAACCATTAAATTTCTTTTAAAAATGGGTTGACTTTAATATTTAAAAAAAAAGAAATATTAAAATATTGAATAGATTATGAATCATAATCTATCATAATTTAGGATCTCATGGGAAACACTCAGGTAATTAACATTTTATAATAAATAAACAAGTTTCAATTTATTCGTATAAAGTTTTTGAAAATAAAAATTTTGAGTTAAAAACATAAAAGTTATTACTAAAGCCTACACTCAATTGAATATCACTAAAGCAGGGATTTAATCAAGATAATTTAATTATTGCACAAAAAACTCTTGATAGAACCAGTATTAGTTAATAATATTAATTTCTCATATATTAACTAAATATATAACAAAATTAAAAGTTATAATAACTTAAAAAATAGTATTATTTTAGAGTTTAAAGAATAGCATAAATAGGAATCAAATCAAATATCTTTTGATTATTTCTATTAATTATTACCTTTTAATAAATTAATGATATTTTCGTTAAAATTTTATTATTTTTGAATTAACAAGATCAATTTCTTATCACCAGAAATCTGGTTTAATCGAGCCTAGACTGTATTGAATGTATAGACTGTAATGCTTAGGATATTTTGCAACAAAACAAGGTAAAATACAAAATTGAATTAAAGAGCTTTTATACATAAATTCTTTACTGGAAATCTAGTAAAGATTCTAGTTTATTCATTTTATAGCATTTTTGGTCGTAATTCATACAACTTATTGGGAAAATCATTACATTATTTATGAATGAATTGGTTTTAAACCAAAACAACGCTTTAAAAAATGTTTATTAATTCAAATCAAATAAATTTATTAAAATCGAGTTTAATATCACTAATAAGTGTCCAAAAGAGACATTTAATATACAAAACCATATATAAGGGACCCTTTGATTACAAGAGAAACCACACAAAGGCATACAAATATCCTTTTGGCTTAAATCCGCAATCGATTGAAGACGAGTTCAATGATATCCATAATTTAAGACAAATGGAGATTAAAGAGGTCTCACCATTTCATTTGGTCTGGAGATACAAACCATTTGCACGTGTTCCCTGGTTAGTATTCATTTGTGGTCAATTGAATAGAAATTCATGTCTTTATGTCAATCCTAAGGCACGAGAAGTTCGTTTTGGCTCATTTGGGTCTTCACCAGAAAGATAGCGGAATACGAATGGTTTTCCCAAATACTCCGCACTTCAATCAATTGTTATGGAAAGTGAAGCACTTGATTAAGTTGAAACCCGTCTCATTCCCGGACGGAATTCCCAATGAAGAGGACATCGGATGCGTTAAAATGAATACAACGACTGGAGTCATGTCTATAAACAAAAGCTTTAAAATAACGAATGAAAGACTCGATTCCGCCAAAAGTGATGATATCTTTTACGGCAGATATTTAAGAGAATATCTAAAATGGAGTTCAGGTCTCGTTGGCTATAGTTTGCCCTCATCTGATATCCTTGAATTCAACGGTAACCACATCGAAGAGTTGCACAGCAAAATAAGAAATGCGAACCGACATCAGCACCACTTATATCAGAGCGAATCACAAAATTATTGGCAATAATTTATTGGGGATTAGTTTTTCAAAATGTTTTCATTCAATAATTGCAGAAAAAAGACTCAATAATTAAATAATTAAATAAAAATAAGATTTCTTTTAAACCTAAGAATAGAATCTTTTTTATTAATTTTCAGGTTTTTTGACTTAAACTAATTCTGAGCCGACTTTAATCGGACGGAATAATAATGGGTTTAATTAATAAAATAAAGAAAAGGTCATCGATTTGATTATATGCTTATAATCTATTCATGTTATGACTCAAATCAGTTAAAGGATTTTTTATTCAATGATTGGGTCGAAAACCCAAATAAGATTAGGGATGGGCTCAACGTTTACTCTAATTGGAAATCAACAGACATTTACTTTAAAATACAATATCAATGGTTTTGTTAAACCTTTTTAGTGTCTACTCATTGATATCTTTGTGACCATCACTGCAGAGGTGGTAAAAAAAATGCTATTCAACCCAAAAATCAGTTACCATTTGTGAAGATGTGACAAATCGTGGGCTCAAATCAAATCGGTTTAATTCTGAGTCATTCTGAGAGCTTAACCTGTTTTAATGGTTTATATTTATTAAATGAACATGTTAAATTTTTTCTTTGCTTAAATAAATGATATGGCATTTGTTGAGATAAATTAAGACCTGTTCTAAATAAAATCGTCTCTTTTTTTTAGTTTTGTTTAATCGTTGAATTTAGTGAAAATGTTTTAGTTTTGATGATTTATCGGTACATTTGTGTCAAAAAATTTGTTTATTTTTTTAGCATTTAATCAGAAAACAATCGCATATTAAATGGTTTTCTAGTGTTTGAAATACCGGTTATTTTACATAAAAAAGTTACTCAAATTCATAGCCGCCGTAATCCGCACCCAATACTACTTGACTACAATACAGGCAAATCCCGTTTCGCCAATAAATCTAATTAAAATTCAAGAAATCATAAAAACAAACAAAAAATATTAAAAATATTTTATAATAACTAAACACTAAATAAATTTAAAGCCAGTGTTTGACTTATGTTGGGTTGAATTTCTTTAATACTTAATATTTGATAAAAAGTGGTGTCAATTGTATTGCAGTAAAAGTAATGATAACAACAAAAAACTTTATCTCAAAAGTAATGAAAGAGTAAACAAAACAAACGAAAAGTTTTTCAAAAATTATAGTTTATTTTCAATTTATTTCTAAATTAAGTTTATTTTCAGATTTTATTTTTTGATTTTATATTAGTGTTCAATATATTTGTTATTTATTTACTTCAAAAACACACATTTCAGTGAATATTATAAAAACAAAATGAGTTTTAATTCAATTAAATATAATAAATGTGTCGACAAAACAAATGGCAATCAAATCAACGATAAGACAATCGACAATCAAATTATGATTAATAATAATAACCATAAAAGTGATGACAATTCTGAGATCTTAGAGGCCTCTAAAGTATTACATTTGGCTCTTCAGCAAATGGACGGAATAATTGCCAGTAATTATCACTAATTTTAACCACATTTTCCCCAATACTTAATAATTGGTTTTAATATTAAATGTTTTTATTCTGTCCTCAGGTTGTGATTCAATGATGAGTCCAGACATCAACCGATTGCCTAATGATTCGCCGATTTTTAATTTCAATAACTTTAATAATAGTAATAATAATATTAATAACAGTAATAATAGTCAACAAAAACAACACAAATTAAACCAATTATTGTTTGAATTGAATGAATTAACTGACAGTAAATCCAATAATAATATATCGATTGATAGGGAAAGTCGTCGTCTTCTCATTGATTTACTCCAGAAGTATATCCGAACCTCTTCTCGACATAAGACAGAGGATAAGAGTCCAACAAAATCGGTATTTATTTAAACCAAAGAAATATTTCAATAAATTTCTTCATAACTTATGAAAAGCGAAGCAAAACGACATAATTTGAGGCATTTTTTTTACTTTTCATTTCCCATATTTGAGAGTTAATTAACCAAAATATTTGCCATTAATTTAAATGCAAAACACGTTTACTTTTAATCGATTTTCTTATTTATTTATTTTTCTCTTCTTTTTTTCTCTAAATGTCTTTCAATGAGTTTCTCTTAAAATGATTCAAAAAAAAGTTTTTGAATGAAATGAAACTTATTTTTATTCGTTTAGTTTTTGAGTCTCTCTTTTGACTACAAAATGATTAAAACAACTGTTTGTGGAAAAAAACTATTTTAAATGAATGGAAAGACGAGTGAAATAAGTTGTTTGAACTCTTGGCAGAATTGTTTCAAACACTTTATTCTGAGTCCTGAATCCCGGCTTTGAATCTCGGCTTTGAATCTATGTTTATATAAGTGTTTGGTCTGTAATAGTGTTGGCAGAGAGCCATAGCTCCACACCTCTCAAATCCCAAACCTAAGGAAAATTTCATTCAAACATCACTTATTTTTGTCTAAACTATGAAAGCCTTAAGTTTTTGAAAATTATTTTTGAATATATAAACAACTTTTTCAATATAATAACAGAAACAGTTATTCAGACGTAAATCGGATGCAATTAACCGATAGTTATATCAATATTTGCATTTAAACTGAAGTATAAATTGTGTAAAACTAAACATATTTTAGCCAAAGATAAGCAAAAAATGTTCTCTTCTTAGAGAACTCTATTCTGATTATAATCTCCTAAAGTGTTATCTGTTATTCTGTGCTGATTTTAAACCACAGATTTGTTAAGTAATTTGTAAGAGAAGCGCAAAAATAAATATTTTCCCAAAACTTCGATATATTGTCCTTAAGATTCTGTTGTTAAGTATTAGACGCATATGTAATGACTTCCAAACACTATAAGAGTCTATGAATAGACTCAACCAAAACGTTTGATAAAACAAACGGTCCTCAAATCATTTTTGGCACCATTTCTATAACACAAGTCTTCATCTAAAGAGAGAGAAAGACGTTTCAAATGCTTGACTTTGGCTTCCATTTCATTATATAATAAGCCATAAATTTGTCGGTACTTTTACTGATTTATATGTCTTATGAGAGATATATTGATCCGATTGACTCCCACTCATTCATAATCAACCGATCATTTTGTCAGTAGTTTTTTCAGTAAAAATTTATTCTTGTTTTTTGTGGCAAAAATGTTTCAAATGTTTCTTCTCTTTTCCTTATTTTCATCGCTAGAAGTGTTTCAAAAAACTAGATTTTGCGCCGAAAACGAGTTTTAAGTGTCATTTGTTTTAAGTTTATTGAATTCTTCCGTTTTTTTCGGTACTTCTGTTATATTTGAAACGAGTTATCGATTATAGCAATTGTCTTATGATTGACATTGAGTTGAATGATTGCCATTTATTGATATGGAATGTTCTCATCTTTTTTTCTTTTGGGCCAACCCTTTCAACTGATTTTATATTCTGTTCGCGTTTTTATTAATAATGTGGTCGTCTTCGGGCATTCATTCCCACCATTCCTCTAATTCTTCGTCAACGAATTCAATAAGAAAAGCATTAAATGATTCAACAGATAATTCAGTAAAAGAGCTGACATCAGATGAAGAGGAAGAAAAGACTCCAACCCCTACACCGGTCAATGAATTTTATGATGACAAGGTTTGGAACGACGCCACAGAACCTCTTGATTTCACCACAACGAGACAGACACCACAACAGATAGAGAACAGAGACAGACATTTGTCTAATCAGCGACTAATCGGACCACAACTCCTCTCATCTGAAGCTCAGCCACATTCTCGTTGCCATTGTATGAGTGTTCCGTACGACGAATGTCTGTCCACTTCTCGTGTGTTTCATATGTCCGAAACAACAAACCATTTGCCGACAATCGTCGCAAAACGCAATTATCGTGTTTGCGATCACTGCGGCCTCACCTGTGCTCACATGTTCTTCGAGCCAATGGCCTCAACCTATTGGGATAATGTTGTTCCACATCATCACACTTTACATCAGAATTTTCATTACAGAAAGGTTTTCCACTTATAATACCTGCCTTTCCTCAGAAACCTCTCCTCCCGATTGGTTCGATTAAAAAACGTTTTAATTAAAAAATATTTTCATTTAAATCTCTTGTTTTGCTTCGAATTTTCAAAGAATATCACAATTTTGTGTTCAAATAATAATAAGAGTTAATAATAATTAAATATTTATTTTATAGAGTTTTGGAGAGCCCGAGAAAATGCACGAAAAGCTCGAATACTTTGAAAATGAAAGACAACATCTCATTCTTCAGGTATTTAATTACAAGGATTTCATAATTTCTAGACTTTCTCTCAATTATCTGATGATATCATAAAAAGTTTATTTCAAAAGTTTTAACAAATGTTTTAATTAATAAATGTTTTAATGTCATTGAAATGGGATTTTTATAGATAAAGTCATTGGAATTTTATAATATAAAACAGAGGAATGTTTTTCCTCACAGATTATTGAACTCATTATTAGTGAAAATTTATTTCTGATAACAATTATTGACAACTAATTTGTAGTGAAATTAAGCGATGAATGAATAAAACTTAGTATTGATTTATTAATAATTTTTTTGAACCAATAAACTAATTAGAGGTTAGGGTATGAATAAGTGGTAATTTTGCACAGAATTCGTGTGACTCTTATTCAATGATAACTTAATAACAAATAACTTAATAACTGTTTTCTGTGAAGTTATCAAAAAAATGTTAAGCTTCTGAACGTAAGCCCTCCAGAAATGTCTTAATTCACTTTGAAAGCCACGGATCTCCTAATGTTTCATTTGATTATTAGATATATTTTGGCGGATCATCTCTTGGAATCTGTTATGAGTTATCTCTAATACCAGACTATAATTATTTAATTTTTCATTTTCTCTTTTCACCGCAAATTACTCTAAATTAGTTCTAAAATTCTTGCTTGCTACAAATGAATTTTTAGACCTTTAAGTCAAATATTAAGTCGAAATTTATTTATTCCTCATTAAGTTCCCCAACTTTTGGCACCGGTTTTAACAAATCTATTGATTTGAGCGATGATTTCGATTAGAGATCGCAGAACCGTAAAGACAGAGACTAATGATAATAGTTTTCAGTTTCAAATCTAAATAGTTTAATGTGTTCTCCCTATTAATAACATGAATAAATTTGCTTCAGTTTACACCTATTTGTTAATAATTTCATATTTAAAATCAATTCATATATAAATTATGAAAAGAATTCAAAGAATTTATCATTTTTTACGGATTGAGATATTTATTAACCATATTTTCTAATATTTCAGTACTTTTTGTCTAAAATTAATGATTGATTACTAACAGAGTTCTCACGAACTTCTCTTTGACTTAAAATAATAAAAAGTTTCTAATTTTAAGTCTTTGACTCAGAATATTTGCTAAGAATAAGAAACTTAAATCTCTTTTGAGTGAAGTCTTCCTCACTTATTATAAAAGCGAACATTTGCTGAGATTTTCGCAAATGTTTTGCAAATAATAAAAAAAACAATATTTCGTTGTATTTTAACTATATTTGCCTTTTAATGACTTTTAAAGCCTTTTAAATGATTTGTTTACTAATTTCTTATCGTTCATTGAATTCATAATAAAAATGTTATCAACAGATTGTTATCTATTCAACAGTTGTTTAGTTATTTTAATTGAATTCAATAGTTTTAGTCACTTAATTGTGATAAAAATCTGTTAGACTTCAGGTCATGTATTCAAACATATATTTATTATTAAATTAATTAGTTTTCTCTGGAAATTTCGGTCAACAACTAAACTAAGCTAAACTTGGAAACTTCTTTAGACACTTCATTATTGGCACTAATTATCCTCTTTTTTGATAAATTAAAAGCAATTTCTGAAAGACTTCTTTAGGAAATTATTAATTAGATTAACGGCAATCAAATCCAGAGTATCTTTAGTTGTGAACTCTTTATCTACTCTTCAGATCATTAAAGGAATGTTCAAAATAAGGCCAAAAGTGTTTCGATATTTTTTCTTCCGATTATTAAAATATCAAAAGAAAATTAAACCCGAATTTTAAAATTAATTTTTATTTTTGTTTAATTTGTGTCAAAAGATTCGTTTCTAATCTATTTTGTATTCAATCATTTAAGAGTTGAGTTAATTGAAACGATATAAATGTCGAGTTTAATAGACTAATTGAAACACTGACTAACAGTCAGAGCCTATCCTTTATTAATAGTTAATGAAAACCATTTTAGTTGTCTTTTTAGTTCAATTGAGTTTAATGTATGGTTTGATTGACATCTTTTTATTTTGTTTTTGTTTTCTTGAATTCTATTAGTATTTATTAAACGATAATAAATATTTGATCCTTAGATGGGAATAATGACAGAACAGATCGACTCACAAACTGATAAAATCGCAAATTTAGAGGATATGTTAGACAGTATGAAGTCTCAACTCTTGGCAGCTGATGACCGCTTCCAACAGTCTTTGTTAACAAAGTCTTCACTCGAAAATACAAATTTAGACCTTTTGTCTGAAATGTCGAAAATGAGACTTGAGTTGACCCAAAGCGAACACTCGCGGATGAACACTGAAGACCGAACCAGAAAACTCGAGAACGAACTCTCTGTTATTAGGAATACTCTTCTCGAGAAAGAGACTGAAATTTCTGCTCTTCGTTTAACGTTAGCCAAAATGGCCCGGAC
>JAQIXI010001333.1:0-14296 GCA_034700165.1 Galumnidae sp. Gr-Ori-00277 | reverse complement strand
TTTTTTTGAAGCAATTCTCGTATGCGTTGACACAGAAATAATAATTACATTCTTTTTTGTTCTCATATGATATGTTATGAGTCATATTTGAATAGTTTATCATTGAGTTTATGTCCAGTAAATCAAAGCCTCATTTTCAAGGACTCTATTCTTATTTTGTTTGCATTAATTCATAGCTTTTTCTCTATTCGTTAACTTATCTCTGGATGTAAGCGATTATTCTGTGGTAGTGTTTCACAGTCTATGGAGTCTATGCTTTAGGTTCTGGTGAAGTGTTTTACGACTTGAAAAGAGGTAAAGAATAGCTTTGATAAGTTGTTCCTGAGAGCTGTCCAATAAAACCAATGCTTGGCTTCACTCAAACCCTGGACTTTCTATTACGAAATCTCAACTTTAAGTAATGGCTGTCAATCTGTTTGGCAATGAATGTGATATTAAAATTCCGGTTATTATTTTTTGATGGTTAGCTCATTTCAATTTGGGTGTGTTTTTCGTTATACAATTAATATGTATGGCCTCGTATAGTATCCATTGCCTTCACGTTTAAAGGACTTTACAATAGGATATTATAATAGATTAAACATTTCATTAAATATATGCCTTTAAGACTTGTTTCGCAATAATAATTAGTCAGCGTTTGACTACATTTTCTTAAGTTATAGTCTTTAAAAGTACGAACAGTGCTCTCAATAATTAGTGTTCATCCCTTACACGCCTTTTATCTATAATTGCATCGAATACTCATAAATTGGTTTTCAGTCTTTAAAAACACAATTAGTTTATATTTCATAGTATTTGAGAGGAAGGCTTTTGGAGGCCTTTCCTTCAATTATTTGGCCAAAGGATGTGTTGAACACAAGACATACTAACATTTATTTGGTTCTTAGTCTGATTTCACTCGAAAACATTTCTAAGATATAACTGGAATATCTTATCGATGCACTACTCTCTCAATTACTCTGTGCTTTCGTTTGAGCACTGGTTTCCTATTATATATGCTGTGCTTTTTAATTGGTTTTTGATTTTTTTTCTTTTATAGATTTTATTCGAATTTTTCATTTAAATTAATATTTATTTTATCTGTTCTTACATTTAATCGTAAGTAAAATCAGTCGTTTATTAGTGAGAACTATAAGTCTAAGTTAGAGATCAATGACCTCTATTTTTGTGCTCGACTTCCACTCAAATATTATGCAGAACTCAGTCACGAATCAGTGCTCGAGGTTTCAACGGTCACTAATATGACTACAATACTAAGATTTTAAGAATTTGAGCGCATTTTTATTTATTGTAACCAAGAAATGATTTTTGGACTTAAAGTCATCCGACAATGTGTTTAGTAAATTGTGGCGAGTGGTCGACCACTATATCAATCGCTTTACTGTTGTGTTCACTCAATTTGGGTCAATATTGCGATTGTGTGCTAAGAAAGTCACACAACAGATCTCTTAAGTTCTTCGATATGTTTTATAAGACAGTTCTCTGTTTTTTAGTGTTCTCTTTCTCTCGACCTCTGCCTTAAATTTTTGATTTTTTAATGTTAGCCAAAGATTTTAATTTTTTTTATAATTGAAGTTCACTATTATTTTGTGGGTCAGAGCTTCAAACATTCATAAAGTCGTCTCTCTCTCTCTCTCTCTCTCTCTCTCTCTCTCTCTCTCTCTCTCAAATATTCTTTTGTATATAATATATTCTTCCTGTTTCCTGGTATTTGTTTTTAAAATGATTCGGGAGTTTTTGGAAAATGAGACAAAATTTTTCTTTAAAATAATGAATTTATTTATCAGATATAATCCCTGGTGAATTAATTTTTCGTAAATTAAGTAAGTTTTAAGTGAATCGGATGCTATAATGATAAACAGTGGGAAACATATGGCACACAATTACTCAATAAAATATTTATTTTATAGATTTAAACTTTAAAAACATTGAATATATTTTTATCACTTATTATTAGCCCATAAAAAGATTCTTAATCTGATATTTTATCGATACATTTGAAGAGATTGCGATAAATATTTATGAAAATGTCTTCAATTGACACCTATTTATAAATATAACGCTCTCTGAGTGGACAAAGAATTGTTGTTTTTTAAAGTCTGGTTTTACAGATAAACATTCAATTATCTAATAATAGATAAAATCTGGAGTTAAAGTTATTTCCTCTCAAAGTTGTTATGTTTCTCAACTAAATCTGAAAAATTGACGAATTTATGCCTCGAATTATTTTCCTAAACTTTGCTTAATGTTAATCATTTCAAGCCTTACGGCAATAGAATTGTATCTCATCTTCAAAATAATTTTCATTTAAATCCAATGAAATAATAGATAATTAATGAAAAAAATTAAATTTATAAACAAAACGGTTATAAAAAAGTTAATGACTTTATAGTCAACATAAAAATATAGAAAAAATATATTACTTTGACTTTAATAACGATTTTATTGTAAACTTAATGTAATTTTTATTCAAAATTTGTTATCAAATTAGAAATCAATTTTATTTAATAAAGGTTTGATTTAACCGTTATATCTATGATTGACTGGTCATAGAAAATGAGTGCCAAATAAAATTGCATCCATTTATTTGAACTAATTTGAGATGAGTTTTGAAAAGCAAAATATTTGCTACCTTTCAATCAAAACTTTCAGTAAAGCAATTGATTTAAAATTCATTTTAGACTGACTTTTACTAATTTATGCGAATCCCTCCGGCAGTCAAATAAAAGTTTGATTTGAGTCCAAAAAATTAAAAAATAAAGAAAAACAAATCAATTATCGATTCCTCGAATTCTTGAGTTATTTTTTAAAAAATGACTTTGACTTGAATTTTGAATATCCAATCACTGATCGGAGATTTGCCAAATGTTTTGCCCAAAAATATTTGCATAACATTCAGATTGAATTAATCGAAAAAATAGATAAAATAAAACTAAAATAATTTAAAATAAATGTTAAAAATGCCACAAATGTTAAAAAGACTAAAACTAAAAATAAGAAAAATAAAATATCAATTTTGAATATTTTCAAATCCCTTATAAATTTTAGAGATATTCAGATATGAATTTAATTCTTTGATATAATAAATAAAATTTATTAATAATGTATTATATATTCAATTGAATCGAAATCTTAAGAAAACTTAGTTTTCATAGAAATACAAAGAAAGACCTTAATTGAATTGAATTGTTTTGATTTAATTCCTAATTAAACTAAAGGTGTTTAGTGTATATAATTAGTTACTATCAGTGAAAAAATCGTTCACAAAATCCAAATAATTAATTAAAGAACAAATAAAAATTTATTATGACTTTTATTGAGGCCAATAATAAATCACTTCTTTCTTTCAATTTAAATACAGATTAATACCAAATACTGAGTATTTATAACTTAAAATGTGTTACAATTATTTCTTCTCACAAAATATTTAATGAAAATTTCTACGACTATTATAATAGAATTTTTGGGAAAATTCATGAAAAATGACTTTTTATTTAAATATTCTAATTTTCTAATTATCTTATTGTGAGTAGAATTGGGTTAGAAATACAATTAATTCTTATTCCAATACTCTATTGAATATTTTGTCGAAAAACACATTTTTAGAAGAATTTCTATTAAGAAAATATAAATATAATATTAATTTTGTGTAATGGAGTTGAGTTGAATCAGAATTAATTCAATGTATTCCATATTTTTTTCAAAATATAATTTTCTATTGTTTATGAATTATGAAATTTTAAACCATAACTCGGTTCTGGTTTGAAAGGACTGTAAACCACAATCCATACTAATATCTGAAAAAAGAGATTAATATTCAATGAGTATAACTCATCTCATCGTTGATTAAACTTTTTTTTTCTAATGTATTTCATGTTTTTAATTATAGATATTGAACTCATTTTAGTCAAAGTCTGGCAAAAGAAATGTTGAATATATCAAAACCTATTGAAATGAATGTAATTACTATAATCGAGATGTGAGGCGACAGATGAGCCTTAAGTACACTCTAAACGTGATCTAATTGTTGAAAAAAGCAAAATAATCCTCCAAATTATATAATTATAATATACCCAATCATTACAATTCTCAGTGCAAATCATTTTTAAGTCATTAGAATAAAACAAAAAAATCAAATTAATATTAAATAAAACAAAGTTTAACGGGTTTTCTAAGTCGTGAGTTTAGGGGCGAATCATATTTGCCTCCAGAAAATGTTTTACATTAGATTTTGTCTCTTTTTTTAATCAAATTCTTATTTCAAAAGTATATCATTTCATTATCAAATGTAAACATAATTTATATAAACCATCAAATGTTTTGTCAATTTTGTATTAATTATTGTAAAATAAAATCTCGTTTTTAATCATTTCTAAATATATTTGATTGTAAAACAACCAGTGATTAGTCATCACTAGATTTGGAGGCCTTTCACGAATCAATCACATAATGAACTAAATGGAAGTCTCCTTTCAAATACTTATGAATAAAATTTTATATAAATATAGCGTGAATTCAGATATTTTTGAAATCAGACATCAATTTTTTAAAAAAAAGTTAAAATCTTAAACTTATTCAAGATTTTTATATTTTAAAAAACATATCTTTAAATTAAAATAAGCTAGTACTAATTTTAATCTAAAGAAAAATTCAAATAAACTTAATTCATGATTTAGTTATTATCAAATGTTGAAATCTTTTGGACCAAAAAAAGGGCTAAAACACGAAAAATGCGAATCAACTGAAAGCTCACAAACAATTTTCACCAAAAATCCATATCTGATCAAACCTTAAGTTATTTTTTGTGTGAATTGAATAATATTTTAAAATTAAACCATTTTTTCAAAACAAATACTTTATATCCCGTATTCTATTCACACATTTTCACAAAATTTCCGATTCATTTGAATCTATAAATAAATGAAAAATACGATTAACTGTTGTATCGATAAAATCATATTTTTATATACAATATCTACTATTTATCGGTTATATATATATTGTATAAATATTAACAAAGAAAAATCTGCCGCATTTTATAGCTATCATTGAATTTGTTTCGGAATGAGTGTATAAAAGAAATTTAAAAAGGAATACTCCCAATAGAATTAGTTTTAGTTGAGTATAGTTTTGACCACAAATTCAATGTTAACACAATTAGAGAAATTATATGCAAATATAGTTCACTCTAATCTCCATCAGAGAGAAAACCATTTGTTATAATAATGGTATCAAATGATTGGATTGTAATGTAATGCAAATGATTTTTTCTCGAAACAGTTTAATGCACTCAACTATTTATTCATTTAATTTCTCGTATTTAGTCTATTATAGGTTAGAGAAATCTTTGAGAAACTTATTTTGAATTAAATTTCTATTTTGAAGGTCTCACTAAAATATCCCGAAAGAATTCGAGGGATATTTAATAAAATGATTGCAAAAAAATGTCCATAAAAAGGGAAAAATTCGTTATTAATGGTCTTGATAAAATTTTATAACTATTGATAAGATATAGTTATTTTTGACAAATTTTTCAGTTAAATAATTTAAAATAAATTCTTTGATATAAATTTCTCAAATGTTGGTCACAAAAAAAAACTTCAGAACTAATTTAAATAAAATAAAATTTATTTAAAATTTTGGTCACAATTCCTATTATTAAAGTGAAAACACAAATTGGGGCGACTCTCGACTTCTAATAAACTTTCCATTAAAAATATTTAGATAATATAAAAGTTAAGATCATTTTTCATTTAACAAACATTATATTAGACGTATTGCCTACAAATAAATTATATTTATTTCAGAAAACAGGTATCAATGCTTTTATCTGAAGATATCATTTGATATTTGGTTCAATTCAATTCATTTCCAATTAAATCGATTTTATTCAAACTTTTGATATTTTCAAATATAAGTCATTTGAAATCGAAGTTAAATTGCAATTAAAAGTGAACTCAAATTTAATATATTTATGAAAATAAATATTTTTACACACATTTGAATGAAGAAATTTTTTGAAACTAAATCTTGAAATGCCATCGATTTGAGGGAACATCTGATTAGTATCTAATAACGTGTTATTTACACTTTAATAAAGGACTTTCAATACATAGTATATTAAAAATAGAAATTTCTAACTTAAAACTGATGCCAATTATTAATGTTATACCAATTAATGTCCTTTTTATTTAACGCTTTAAAATATTACCCAAATTTAAAAATGACTACAAATCATAAGGAAAGACAGTTGTGACCGACTCTTCTTATTAATCTTATGATAAATTCGTTGATATAAATAATATAAAAACGCGATATTTATATTAGAATCAATTTTTTTGAGAATATGTTGTATTGTATTATATTGTATTGATAGGGCTTTTTGTAGACCACAATTAAATTTGTTATAAAAAAAAATTGTGAATTACCGCACCTCATATATTGTGCACAGGTATAGATCAACGTATGTATTAGTTAACGTCAAGCATAAGACTAAGTAATAGAAGCTTTAATATACCGGTCAGATTGCATGTTATAAATAGCACAACCGATATAATAGTTGTGGACCCAATAGCGAGTGCTGTCTATCCTATGATTTGAAGTTTTATTTGAACCAAAACCAAACAGAAAATAAACTCAACGTTTGCATCGCTTTTAGAAGAGTTTGAATCAAAAAGAGATCACATCTCAGAGTGACTAACATTTTGTGTGATTCGCTCTCAACAACTATTCCCTCAAGAATTAGTTTATAATAATAATAATATTTTAATCGTTTCTCAGTTAATATCTAAACCTAGAAAATCAAATAATCATTAAAAAGGAAAAGAGAAATAAAAACGATTATAAGTATTACTTTAATATTGATTTTTGTCTAATAGTCGAGAGTTTACTTCGAAATGATTTTCATCGAATCAATTCCTCTCTCATCTCATCTCAATTCTTAATTGAACTCAATTTCAATTGAAGTCATTTCAAAATGTTATTAAACTTTTCATTGAACTTTTCATTGCTCTTCATTTGAATATTGTGTTGTTCTTCAGTTTATAGTTGTGTCAGTTCTTCAGTTTATTACAGAATAGAAGAAAAGTTTTCTGTGAACAAACATTTCTATTAATGACAGATAAGTAAAAGGATTGAAAAATTGTTATCTTTTTTCTATTCTTTTATATAATTGTTGGCATTTGTGAGACTTTTTTATTAATTTGAATTTGTGCTCATTTTCTCTATTATTGTTGTTTATTAAACACTTAAACTTAGATTAAAAGAATCTAAAGTTTTTCACAATAAGAAGAAAAGTGTTTCTGAAGAGAAAACTGTTTTTAGTCGAAAGAAATGTTTACTAATGAAGTGCTTAGAGTTTGGTTTTCAAACCAATGAATCAGTGAATTATTGTTGTTTTCATTCATTATTTCCCAAAAACTAAAAATAAAGAATAAATTAAATAATAAATAACTGAAAGCTTTGAATCCCAAACAAAAAGTTTTTAATTATCGGTTAAATAATTAGAAAAAAGTTTTGTTCCAACTTTTGATTTACGTCTTAAAGAAAATAGAAGTGATTCTGAAGTCAGAAAACAGATGCGATTGTATTGTATTGTATTGTTTGTACTGTGATTTGCCATTTGTTGTCAAAAAGTCTTTAAAGATTTAAAACTTGTCCTTAAGATAAGAAGAGAACACAAACAGTAAAACGCTTTGATTTGAACTGAATTCAGGTTTTAGAGTTCAATACAACGAAAAATCTGTGAATTCAATTCAATATAACATTGGATTGAAGTCTGAGAGAAGTACTGAAAGAGTACTGAGAGAACACTGAGTACTGAGAGAGCAGTTCTACGATAGACTACAAGTGAGTGAATGAATGCTTTACTAATAAAACAGTTAAGCATTGAATGCATTAAATGCTTGTTTTGCTTTAATAGCATTAAAAACCCGAAGCAATAGGAAAGCAAAGCGAAGGCAAAGCCATTCATACTTCTTATCCGCCTTAAAGTCAATGCATTTCTCTCTCCTCTCAACTCTCAAATTGAATGCATGAGTAAAATGGCTGACGAGTAATATAAACATTAAGAGTATGTCTTCAATCCTTTTAATTCGGTTATGATTACAACCAAATCATCGCAAATGTTGTCAGCCCTTCAACACATCATTAGGTAAGAGATTTGCCTCCAATTCATTCATTTTTTTCTGTTTTTTCAGTTGTTTTTTAAATGATTTCATTCATTGTTTTCATTTGAATGTTTGGTATTTTATTTGAAAAGTTGTGTAAACCATTAAAAAATTTAAACAAAATTTGGGTAAAAATTTTGTAAAACTCCTAAAATGAGTCATAAATGGATTTAAAATAAATAGAAAGAAAGAGTCCATAATTTATGTGGAATTTGGAGAAAGGAGTGCCGAAGTCGGCGTCCGATAAGAAGTGAAGACTGTCCTTGACATGAATAGGGTTTTACCGGAGATGTCGTGTTTGTTAGAAATGAAGACTATTATAATAATTGAGTTGAATATAACGTCGTTTCACGTGTTATGACTTCAAATATAGTCAATAATATAATGATGTTATGACTCATATTCATTGATCGCTTAATACCAGAGCATTGAATCTCTTTTTGTGGTTTACTTTTATTTGACTCCAAAATATAGTTATTGTTTCCATTGTTTCCGAACTTTTCTCTAATAAATCCCTAAAAAATGTGTGTTATTTGCGGATCGATTTGTGTCCTAATTCTGATGTCAATCGACTTCTTTGCTCTCAGAGACCGACTCTTGAAAGTAGAGATGAGAAAAGTTTTTTAGTTTAGTCTCTCTTTAAGTCTCTCTTAAACTCTTAATATCAAAGATTAAGAGAATAATTGACTTCGAATTACGAGTAATTGATTTTATATTTAAGTTAAACTAAATTTTGAATTTATCAGATATTTGTTTCATATTTAAATTGAGTTCAAATCTAATTTTAGAGTAAAACTGTTATCTAATTGTTTTGTTTCCCTTTTGTCACAGATTGATGTCATCTTAAATTCCTATCCATTAATTCCTAACATATTTGGTGCCAAATAAGTAATTCATTAATTATTTGCTAATAATAATGCGATTCACTATTGACTCAAAATTATCGATGAAGTCTTTCTGAAGCCAAATAAAAGGTATTTCATTCTTATAATTTATAATAAAACAGTTTTTTATTTTATTTCAATTCTTATAAAATCTTTTTTCTGACTTTTTTTGTAATTTTATCACTCATTTAATGCAAATGTTTTGTAAATAATGTGTTGTTTTATTTAAATGGAGAGTTAATTGAGTTTATGTTTCATTGCAAAGTATGAAATGTAATGTAATGTAGTGTAAAGTATTGGTATTTTATATAAATTACTAAATATATATATTTATATGTTTTTATTGTTTGAAAATTGCAAACAAACTAAAGGTAATAATATTATTATTAGTTAATATAACAGAAATCTATTATAAACTTCCTCTGAAAACATAGGAATTAATGTCAACTCATAATACAATTTAAAGTTTAGATTTATTTTAAACATTTATAGCAAGTCATGAAACTTCATAATTGAGTTGAATTGTATTTTATTTATGAAAATTTAATAATATTTATTCTTTTGATGAAAAGGAGTGCGACAAAAGTCTAATGATTGAGTGATTGGTAGCGATGCTCTCAACAGACCGTAATTCGAAGTCCGTCTCTTGTGATTCTCTTTTCTATGAGAGATCATCATTAAAGAGAAAACTGCTGTCGAGGAGTCCATCCGGAATGAATGGAACGTCTAATATATCGTTTAAGAACGACGACTATAACTATTTGATTAATTGTAATGAACTCATCAAAACTTGTAAGGTATGAGTACTATGACTTTACAATGTTTACAATGACTTCCACTTATTTTCTAAATTCTATCGATTTTTGAAAATAACTTCTTTTCTGTTTCTCTATTAAAGTTTAGATTTTAATTTGATTTAATTGATTAATAGGAGGCCTTATTGGAGAACGAGTCAACTGTTATAAACACTTTTCCTGATTTAATCACTTCTGAAGGCATTAATGATGTCTCAGAAAAAGAAGACTTCAATTCGGTATTAATTATAAAAAATTTTTTCTTTATTTTAGAGAATTATATAACATTACAAACGTTATTACCTTTGAATAGCTTTTCAATCACTTAATAATTTATTATTGTCCACAAAATAGGTTCAACGAACTCAAGAGCTCCAGAAAACATCTTTAGCCGAATTTGTTAAATGGTTGAGTTATACTGAACACCAATTAGAAACTATTTGCTATTGTGCCAACACCCAGATCATTTCCGACTGGTCTGATATTATAAGCCATCACAAAGTAAGTGATATCTTCAGTAATGAACACAAATTTAGTTATTAATAATCGACTTTTAAAGTGTCTGTTTATAAGATATGATTATATGAAAATCTGAATATTTTATTTGAGTTGAAATTAGTATTTGTCTCACAAATCATATTTAAACGACACTTCGAGTGAACAAAAAAATTAATAGAAAAGATTTATAACTATTAATTTATAACTACCTTTAAATCTATTAAAGTATAAACATTAGAAATTGAAAGCAATACCAGAAAATATATGACTAAAAATAAACAATAGAGACATTCAATTTGCAAATACATAATATTTCAAAGTTTAATGTTTTTCTTAATAATAATATAATAGATATTTAAATATATATTAGGGATAATATTATATATAATATGAGAATCCATTTAATATAAAGAGAATCAAAGAAATAATAGACTGAATTGACTATATTTTTATGAGTTTTAATATAAATTTAGTGATAATAGATTTAAGACAACAAAATGGTTTTAATGGTAAACATCAATGAGTTTATCATTTGAATTAAGAGATGATATTAACCTTTTTAAGAAAAATGTATTTTGATTATCTTGGAATCATTTTCACCACTTTCTAAAGTCGTGGGACTTTTAAATCAAAACTAATTATGAAAAATAATTGCTCTGAAAGTAGATTTAAGTGTCAGTATATTACAGTATATTAGATACAAAAGTGGAGCCCTTAATGTTTTCATCTTAAAAATCTCGACCCAATCAAAGAATCAAAGGTTTGTTTCTAATGATTCATTACTAATGAATTTAACTTTATTTCTGCAACGTTTATACACATTATCTTAATATTGTTTTAAAGGTTACTTAAATATTACTGAAGTTATGATAACTTTCTCTGAAATATCATAACTTATGATTCATAACTATATTATTTTGATCTAAAAGAGATGTCTATAAATTTGTTTATAACAACCCTTTAGAGACATTCAATTAATCCATAATACAATTTATTTAATTTGTGTGAAGTTGCTTGCTTCATTTTAATATTGGGCAAATGATAGAGAAGTATTTTCCCACTTTTTAATCACTTAATGGAAATTCAAAGCACTCATCAATTTATTCAACATTTATTTATTGATAAATAATTGAATACAAATCAATATTTTCAATGAACTCCTTTTTTATTGATTCTGAGAACTGATTATCTAAGTATTGGTCAGACGTCTATCGATTGTAAGAAAGAGTTTTCAATAGAAATGAGGAAAATGAGTCCTTCCCATCAACAATAGGACATATGTTTATGTTATAATTGAAGTTAAGATCGATTTATTTAATTAGAATTATGACTCATTCTGTGCCCTAAAACTAAATTTGTTTGTATTTTGTGGGACATCCACTCAATTAATTCTGAGTATATTAATGATTGACATCAATATATTTGTTTCCGGTTTTGCGCTCAAAAACTATTGAAATTATAAATTTAAAGAAATGTTTATTATTTTCCTTAAATTATATCATTTTTATAAAAAAAAATATTTAGATTCAAAGCGTTTAATAATAGTCTAATAAATTTCAATCAAATTTAAAGGCGTTTCGAAGTGAATCTATTTAGCGGTCGATCGCCAGATGTTTACATTTCTCTTTATTGAGGGCTTATTGAGAGCAAAGCTTAAGGCTTAAGGGCTGCTCTCTTTTCAGTTTACTTTTCATTTAGTTTTAACTACTTTTAACTACTCTATTACTGCCATCTATTACTTTAAGAACAGTTTTCTTAGACTTAAGAATTGTTTGAAGTCCGCATTAGGGCTCCACTTATCCCATACTTAAGATTTATTTGAAATGCTTTTAACTTTCAAAGAAAATATAACTCAAAACTCAGACACAGAAAAGTTTTGAACTTTTAAAACAACTTTTCATCTCTTCTTATAGTGTTTGTGAGGAATACTTTACTTGAGTTAATTGTCGAAATACATTAACAAATGAAATGATATATTGTGTCAAATAATGGGTTATTATTTTTGAAAATATCATTATATAATAAAATGTTTCGCACGACTGACACTTCCGTCTGTGTACTACCCGTTCTCGTCTTCTCCTATGATTTAATAGATTTCTTTTCACAGAATTTGCATTATTTTGAATCGATTTGCAAAAAGTAATTTTCAGTCTATCATTACATAAAATATGGAAACAAAGAGCTATTAGTTGTGGCCATCAAAGGGGTTGCCTCGCATTGAACCCTAAATGAACCAAAAATGTTAATTTTATACCAAAAATTATCATTGAATTAATGATTGTTTCAAAATTGTTTGCATCAAAATGTGATTCCTTTGGGATTAATCTATACTTCAATTGTTTGTCCGATTGTTCACAAGTTTGAGTCTATTGTCGTAATTGTTTTGTGAAACCATTCAAACAGTTGTGTCCTTTTATTATAATCCAAATTAAATAGGGTTTCATATAAATTGAAACTAAAACTGGTTTATGTCCATCGCTGTACCGCTGAACCAACAAAACTACCAAAACTAACACAACCTCTCAATAGTGGCGTCCAATCAGAGCTGAGTTTTATTGTGATATAATTGTAGATCACGTGAGGCATCACCTGTGTGTTCACAACTGCTCTGTAACGCTTGAAAGCATTTCCATTAACCTGGCTCTGCTCTGGCTCTGCTCTGGCTCTTACAGTGCTTTGGCTGTACTCGTGTGCCACCACTTGTATTGAAAAGCTTTGTGTTTATTATACGCTGTTTTGTGTCGTTACGATCCCTATATTAGTGTTCGGATTATGTTATCCCAAAACTGTTTGACTATTCCTCGTGAGTCCATAGCGTCCAATCATCCCATAGTGGAACTGCTGGCGACTGTCTGACGCTCGACGCCGTCACTTTCCAAATGATCAATTGTTGTGGTTCT
The DNA here is from genome assembly GCA_034700165.1 of Galumnidae sp. Gr-Ori-00277. NCBI lineage: Eukaryota > Metazoa > Arthropoda > Arachnida > Sarcoptiformes > Galumnidae > Galumnidae sp. Gr-Ori-00277. The sequence goes on along the minus strand of JAQIXI010001333.1, from coordinate 1,052 downwards.
GTTCCGATCCAATCCCTCTTCACATTCCGTCCCATGTTTTGAGTTCTCATAATTTTTTCATTTCATTATTGTTTTCACAACTGATTTATTCGTAACTCATTCTAAACACAAGTATTACCTGATCTCACAACTGACGTAACCCATACTCGCTCTTCATTTACCATTTTTTCAATGTTTAATATTTCTTAACTAATCATTGAATCGAAGTTTTTTAATATAAAATTTGAGTGAATTATTGTTTCGAGTTTATTGTCTCTCAACACATCTCTTTCTCTGAATATTAAAACGCCGTAAACTTTAAGGTAAGCACTCTTTCATCAATTTTTTCATTTTTTGTTAGACATTTCACTAAACTATTAATTTGATTAATAATAATAACAAAATGAGTTGAAGTCAAATATAAACATTGAAAAAAACTTTCGTGGCTTTCATTTATAGATTAAATAAATTACTTTTTCGACGCTATTCTCCAAACCAGTGTTTTGTTGAAAGTGTCAAATATTGAATACTTTTGACATTTATTGCATACATTACAACCAATTTTGTAATATATAGAGCTCTCCATTTAATAGATTTTGTTGATAAGGATTTCCATTTGTCGGTGAAGTCGAGCGCTTATTGGGAGTAATATTCAGTAATATTGAGATATTAGTAGTGAATTAAATATGAAAATCTGTTTTTCAATCTATTGTGTGATAATTGCATTTCATTTGATTAGGCGTTTCAGTCTTTCCTCGACTTTATTCAAAACATAAGATTACTTCTAATTTGTTTTCAACCCTAACCTCCAACTCTTATAGTTCTCACTATAAGTCCATTACTGAAAGCTATTATACTTCAGAAGAATTAAATGATTGTGTTTTGAATAGTTTTGGTGTTTTAGTTGAGAAAATAAGTCACGAAAATCTCTTTGACTTATTTTCCAAACAACGAATTGTGTCTTCAATTTATTGTTAATATGTATTAAAATATATATTTTTTTGAAGCAATTCTCGTATGCGTTGACACAGAAATAATAATTACATTCTTTTTTGTTCTCATATGATATGTTA
>JAQIXI010001332.1:0-14301 GCA_034700165.1 Galumnidae sp. Gr-Ori-00277 | reverse complement strand
ATGTTATTACAATCGATAAAATAATAGTGAAATTATATATAATTAATGTTAATCTCTTTTATTGATTAACACTTTTCTTCATATTTTTATTCGTCGAAAATTTTTTTATTTAAATAAATTTAAATAATGACTTCTTTTACGACAAACATTTTGTTCAAATAATTCTTATAATACAAATCTATTATAGAAAGAGAAGGGCTATTATAAAACTAAAAATTATAAAACTTATCCTATTATTTTGTTATATTTTAATAATATAAAATATTGCAAGTTTATTTAAATTTTAATAACAAAATTTATCCAATTTTTAGACAATTTATTCAATATCTAAAGTTTATAAATAGATAACATTTTTAATTATTTGCTAGATTATTCTAGTAATTTTAATAAAAGAAAATAATTGTTTCAGACATTTGTTTGAATAATAATTACAATATAAGATCCGATATAAAGAATATATAAAATGAATGTCTTTATACTTGTACTAACTTGGGAAATTTTTATACTTGCGGATGAGCTAGGGAAATTTGAGTTAGCTCATTGAATTCATCGCAACATTTTATATATTAAATCAAATTTGGCAAATGGGCATGCACTTGGCCAAAAATTGTCTGTAAATATTAGCAAAATGGTTCTTGATCTAAATTTTTAAAAATATTTTATAACTTAAGAACTGGTACTCGGAATAAAATTTAGGACAAAAAGCACAAAATATATGTATAAATAATTTGAACAATAATTATTATAAAAGTAATTTTCAATGCTTATTTTTAATACAGCGTTTCACAAAGAGTTTTCCCTTCTTAACAAATGTCTTTTCCCTCGACCTTATGTTTAACAAAACTCTTTCCCTTTTTAACACAATTGATTCCCCTTTCGTTCGTAATGTTTTATTTGAATAATTGTTGTGATTCAATGCTTTGTTTATATACTTTTGTTGTCTTTTCTGATGACTTGTGATAACTGATCCACAATTTATTTAATATGTTTTGTTATAATTGATATCTCAAATAAATATTCAAAAAAATAAGTTTTTCATTACATTTACGCAGTAAGGTGTAGTATATAGTTTTGTTTTACACCCACTAGTAACGGGAGAATATTTCTTTGAATATTAATGGCTAATTTAGACTCTCTTGGATAGTAATGGAGAGGACAGGGAGGTTTATGTTTCTCTAGAGACACTTCTTTTTATTATTAATGGGAGGGGACAGGGAGGCCTTTTGCTAGTAAAGTGAAAGTATTTCTTTGAACATCAACGGGTAATTTTCACTCTCTTTGCTAGTTGCAGGGAGGTTGTTGGCTCTCTAGAGATACATTCTTCAGATATTAATGAAGAAAACAGGGAATTTAGACATATACTAACCAGTGCTTACACTAATCAACGCGTTCACTAATCAACGCGTACACTAATCAACGCGTACACTAATATGCGCGTACACTAATCCATGCGAGCAACAATCAATGCTTATGCTGATCCACGCGTACACTTATTAATTTGTTTCATATTCCCAAATATATTAATAAACCCATATACTTATCAACTCGTAATTTGAGAAATATATTTAGAATATTTTTAAAAAAATCTGAGAATCTTATTGAAAATGATCGTAAATGTAGTGATTATGGCTTTGACCTCAAACCTTGTTTTTATAATTTTATAGCTTCTTGTGATAACACCTATTTAAAAGGGGATCAATTGTGTTAAAAAAGAATTTTAGGTTAATACTGTTAATACTTTCCTTACTCATTCAAATAATGGTATATGTAGCGCTTAGACTGTCTCCTGACGAAAACCAATCAATGGGGGACAGTCCTCGGGCTCTTCGGGATCTGCTGATACATGGGGGGTATACTCGCTGATGACTCGGGAATTATTAAAATCAATTAAAGCACTTTTCGATAATAATTAGTTTTTATTAACAAAAGAAGTCGAAAGAATGACATTAAAATCGTTAAAACATTTTAAAAGTAATTATTGTTGAAATCGCCTAAAAACTGATGAAAGAGACCACTGAAGACAAACGCAAGAAATGAGACTCAAAACCGAATTTAACTCAAAGCATCACAAGACTGACTGCCCAACTAACTGAGGAGATGACCGTTGCATTTCCTTTTATAGCTGACGTGCTGACCGGTTATGCTGTCCACTCATTAGCTAAACGTTTTAATTTCAGTGTCGTGTGAAAGAGAAGTCGTTTGGATTATCGAGTCGTTGACCTCTTTATAGTCGAAGGATTATAGTCTGAATCATTGGCATTGCGTTAGATTTAATTTAAAGACAATAATTAATGAATTGCTGGCCATTAAACGGTTGCGGGGTTTTCGCTGGCGATTCCTAGCTGCGCTACATCACCCCCCGCTGAAGACTCAAGCGTCTTCGCGAGTCAAGAGTCGGTGGCAAACAAAGCGGTTAATAGACGCAGGTCTAGCATTATTGCTGTTTTCTTCTGTTTCGCTGTAACTAATGTTTTCGCACTTTACGAGTCTTCATTTGACAAAAGAGAAAATCTATTTGAGGTTAACCACGAATATTCAGGCTCTTTAGGCTTTTCTGCTCTTAGGTTCCGTTGAGTCGAAATGTTTTCTGAAGTTTGAGACAATTGTTGGCATTCACTTCTTTGGGTTTTTATGTTTTGGCACTGCACACTTTTCTTTGCATAATACACAACGTCTCGAAAAAGGTTTGGCCAATAGAACATAAAGCGAATTGCCTGAAAGGTTTTTCTTTGACCCTTATGTTTCGAATCGAAGCGGTCCATTACATGAGAGACATGGCTCTTAGGAACGCATAACAATAACTTCAGCTCATTGCCTGACTTTTTCTTGCAATACAAAGCACCTTGGTATACCGCATGGTTTCTCTTTGCATTTCGCGTCGCGTTCCTGTCTTTCAATTGTTTCAAAAGTTTTCCGATTTCCTGATCTTTATTTTGGGCGGCGATAATGTCAGACACTTCTCCGTCGGTTAAAATTGTGGGCACTTTTCGCCAATTATTCCTCAATCGCTGAGTTACTGAACCACTGGCACTATCACTAATCTTGGGAAGTGTTTGATACCGGCTCTGCCTTTGATTGCCATTGCTTTGGTTCAGGCGATAGTTGCGTTGACGTCTGTAATTGCGTTGATTTGCTTGTGCACTATGATTGGGGTTACAACAAATCACACTATTGTCTGATCGGCCGCTACTGAGTTGCTCTCAAAACTTTGTCTGTTGTCATTCGTTAACCACGAATATTCAGACTCTTTAGGCTCTTTTGCTCTTAGGTTCTGTTGAGTCGAAATGTTATCTGAAGCTTAAGACAATTGTTGGCATTCACTTCTTTGGGTTTTTATGTTTTGGCACTGCACACAATTCTTTACATAATGCACAACATCTCGAAAAAGGTTTGGCCAATAGAACATAAAGCGAAAAAGGTCACTCCAAAACCCTATTTTTTGACGTTTTAAAGCTTTGTTGTCATGTTTTCTTTTACTTTTCTTACTAATTACAGCCATCTTTTGGATTTTTCGCTCACTTTTTTCTGATTTTTTAATAATTTAGCCAAAAATCAAACCGGGGGTCCTCTCGCTCTTCCCAGGGGGTAATTTGGCGATTTTTCGCTCCAGGGGGAGGGGTATACGGGTAATACCCCCTATTTGCCATATCAGATCTTATATTAAATTTATTTATTATATCTTACTTTATGTTTTTAATATAAATATAAAGTACTTCCTTGGTAACTCTCAAGCATTATTAGATATAGATTTATAACTTTCAGATTCATAAGCAGCATGGTCAATTTAGTAAGAATCAATGTAAATTTTTCAATGGTATTTCCCGTATACCCCCTTAGAGCAAAAAATCGCCAAAAAAAACCACCTGAGATGAGAACGAGAGGACCACCTTCGAGGCGGCGCCGGCTTATATAGTCATAGAATTATTTTTATAAAATTATTTTTAATTGAATTAAATTTAAGTTTCAAACTGTATTTTTTAACACCTAACCATTTAACCACTTTTTTATGGAATTTGGTAAGTATGTTGATATGAGCTGAATATTAGACATGAGCAGAGAATTATTTATTTAAAAATGTCTAATAATTATTCAATGAATAATAATTTTTATTAATTTGAGTTTATAAATAAATATTAAGAATGAAATATAAGGTGAGTTTATTGAATATTTTATATTTTTGAAAAGAAATAGTGTTTCTTTAAATTAGAGAAATTATTAAATTATTTTAAAATTAATTATTTTAATTATTTTGTTTATAATAATTTTGTTTTAATTATTTTGTTTATAATAATTTTATTTTAATTAATTTTCAATTATTTTCAATCTATTTTTAATTTATATAAGTATATTCGAGGTAACATTTTCTAAAGAAATATTATTAAACAAGTTACTTTACTATTTAAACATTATTGAAATCGAAATGATCAAGTTAAATTTAATAATAATTTATAAAATTATATTTACGTTTGTTTGCATTTGTGGCCTCTTATATCAAACTGTAGAAATATTTGATAATTATATGAGCGGAAAGACTGTAACTAAAATCACATTCTATAAAATGAAAATAGAAAACTTTCCTGGTATAACAATTTGTACGCAATTATTAATATCAATGGAAAAATTGTCTAACTATAATATAAACACCATGGAAATATTTAAAAACTACTCAGAAATTGTTAAAAATAAATCAAATTATAAAAATGAAAACTACACATATTTACTAAACCAACTTTACACTAACATGACAAATTATATGCAAGGATATTATCAAGAATTAGATTCAAATGATTTCTTAAAGAAATATTTACTAGATTATTCAGAAATTAAAAAATTAATTATGATAAATGTTATTGGTGAAGAACTAGATGATATAGTAAACATGGAATTAAATTACACTGATCATTTGGGTCTTATAAAAACATTCACTGGTGATCCAATTATTAATTATGTCTATATGGCTGACCTAGACACTCTATTGCAATGTTTTACATATTTCACTTCAATAAATCTCCCATGGAGAAAATACATGATTGAAGACCTACAAATAGATGTGCTTGTAAAATTTTCCCTAGATAATTATTTACCATATCATAATGAAAATATTTTTGCTTTCTTATTTCATTCACCTCTTAATTTGCCTGATCCATTAACTGACACAATTCACTATTTTGCTCCTGGTAAAATGAATTCATTTGGTTATAGCAGAATTGACATGGAACTTTTGGGAAATGGTTATGACACTAATTGCAAGAACTATGATCTAGATAGTTATACTGACTATCAAATGAGGTCTGACTGTATATCGGACTGTATTTTAAGTGAAATCAATAAATTCAATGTCTGTACGAAAACATTTATTCCGGATTTCATACATATTAGGCAAAGATTTTTGCCTTCCAATAAAAAAATATTTAGAAAATGTGAACAAGCAAGATCAGATATTAAAATGTATAGCAAGATTAAATCATTTTGCAATAACAAATGTCAAATTAATTGTCATAATATACTTTTTAATTCAAAATTACGAACATCTGAATCGACTTTAAATGAAAATATATTTGAAATATTAATTTACCATGGTAGTTCACCTGATTTATTGGTAACTTATTTACCGGAGACAACGTTCATATCATTTGTATGTAATTTTGGAGGTCTACTAGGGATGTGGATGGGCTTGAGCATTTTAACAATTTCACAAAATTTATTGACAATTTTTCAATATTTATTTCAAAAACAATTATTTTCAATGAATTTTATAAATATTTTTTTTATTCGTTCGAAACGTATTAACAAAACAAATAATTTTTTATTTTAATTAACAATTTTATTAATTAATAAAAATTTTAATTATTTTTAACTACATTTACAAAATAAAAATAAATAGAATCGTTTTTCTTCGCACATCTATTCCTTTGAATTTGAACGGACATCATTTCTTCTATTGTTCTATGAATTTTGACCTTGTTGGTACAAAAAAATTAAATTAAATTTATTTCCGACTAAAATAATAGATATTTTATTCTTTAAAAGAAAAAATAATTAACTTATTTTGTATATAAACAGCATTAATAAATAGAAGGGGTTCCTCTCGCTCTCTTCCCAGTGAAAGGGGGGTATTTTGGCGATTTTTCGCTCCAGGGGGTATACAGGTAATACCCTCCTATTTGCCATATCAGGCATAGATGAATAGATATTATGTGCTTGCACATGTCATATAGCTTACGCACGAATTTGACTAAAATTATGACTAAAAGCCTTCTCCTGCATTAAAGACAGTATTCAGTTGAGGTTTATATGAATTAATAAAGGAAATGTATGTGTACAATCATTAATATTAAATATTTTTAAATAAAATAAAGATTTTGGGAATAACCTTATAAACATTTTAAATCATAATTTATTTTTATATATGTATAATACCTTTTATAAAATTCAACTTTAATTTGAAAATATATTCGTTTTGTTTTTGTTGCAATAGCTCATTTTTGGACATTATTTATAAACAATTTGAGCACGTTACTTTTATCTTTAATATTCATAAACAAATGTCGGTTACTGCTTTTAATATATGATCATTGTGTAATTAGTAATAAATTATTACTAATAATTACTAATTATCAATAAATATCACAAAATTTATTCTATTACTTCAAATTTATTTTAAAATAATTAAATCTATTTATAACATGGCAAAAGACCGAGGTATAACCCCCTGGAAGCTAAAAACCTCAACAAACTTAGTGCCTGTCCATAGGCGTAATGTTAAGCTTTCAAAATCTCAGGGGGGTATTTTGCCAATTTTTCGGTTCCAGGGGGGTATTTTGAAAATTCTGAAATACCCTATTTGCCATCCCTGTTTATAATAATATAAGAATTCTTATTCCATTACAAATTTAATTTAAATGAATATATTTGAGTCATAATTGAATGATAAACAAATAGAGTTCTAAGATGTTGTTGTTTTAATCAAAATGTTTTTTTCGCAGCTTTTAATAAAAATAATTAAACGAACTGGGACAAATTGTAGGTCAATTATAAATATTATAATTTTAAATATAATAAAATATGTGTTACAATTATACTCCAGAAGAGATAAATGGTCGATAATTACCTTAATATTAAAAATAAAAAATTTTATCCATAAAATAATATTTAATGTACAGTGGATATTTATCCATCCATTTTTGTAAAGTATGACTTTAGTAAACTAAATGGGTTTTGTTAATCAACTCTCAAAACCATAGCACAAATTAACAAACTGTATATAAGATTGAATCACTTTAGTAAGCAATCAGTTTTGTTAAGTTATCCATTTTGTTAACCATTTGATTGGCTGAAAACATGTGAACTAATGTAAAAAGTGATCACTCTTGTAAAGTAAATTTTTATATATTAAAAGCATTGTTTTTATTGAAATTCAAAGCATTATTTGAAAAATGTCGGTTCCGAAGAGAAACACAATTACTATTAAAGACAAATACGATATAATTAAAAAAGTTAAAAATGTTGTAAAACGAAGTGTTATTATTAATGAATACAAACTCAAGAGACAGAAGACAGAAATAATCGAAGAAATGGAAGTTACAGAGGTAGCCCTCGGAATTACCCGGAAAAAATTGAATTCAGTTTGTTTATGTTTGAAAAGATAAATAAATAGTTTTGACAGTTGTTTGAGCTCATCATTTAAAAATTTCCATTATATACAAGTGAATATGCAAAGTTTAAGTGTTAAAAATTTTATTCTTAACTTTTGCATCAATTTTTTATAAAATTAAAATAAATTAATAATTATTCCTTGATAATTTGTTGATTAAAACTTATTTTTTGCCAATATTTAATTTTTTCTGGGTAACCCCGAGGGCTATCTCAAGTTCCCTTACGCTACAATATTGTGCACTTACTTTTCGGCCCACCCGATAGAAATAGCATCTTAATAGTCATACATTTTTATATTGCGAACATCGAATATAATTTTATATAGTTTTGTATATTTTTCATATATTTTGTTGTAAACAACTAAGTAAACTAGCAAATCTAAAAAATTTCTTCTTTATCTATTTTATTGTCATTAAAGCAAAGAACTTTGACTTGTTTAGTAAATTTTCCCTTGTTGATAATCCAATAATTTCTACAGTAAAATCCTTATGTATTATTTATAACTTTTATAAATTTTTTAAAAGTCTAATAGATAAAAAATAACCCTGTTTATTTTTAAACAGAGATTTACTAAGAGAATGAAAAGTTGCTTTATGATTAACATAGACTTAAGTTTTAAAGATATGTATTGTTTAAAAATATACTAAAAATATATTTTATTTTATGAATTATTATTTATTAATAATCTGTTCATGTTCTTTTTATATGCTTTTTCATAAACATTCTCTATATCTGTTTCATAATATCGGAGATTGAGTTCTATAAAAATGAATTCAAGTGAACAAAACCACAACAAATAATAAAATAATTATCGAAATATATTAATAAAATAATTATCGAAGAAATTTATTGTCTTTAATAACCTTACAATTTAAAATTCTTTATTCAAAAAAAAAGTTTTCTAGTTAAAAAATATTTAAACTTTGATAAAAAAAACTTTTTATTAAAATGATTTACATAAGAAGATATTTATTTAATAATATTAAAATAATATAAAATATATATTTTATCAAATAGAATGTTTAACAAATATTATTCCAAGATGTTATTGTTTCAATCAAAATAATCTTTTCGTAACTTTTGATAAAAATGAATAAACGAACTAGTACAAATTGTAAATCAAATAAAGTTATTATGGTTATATTAATTATAATAAAATATATGTTATAATTATATTCTAAATATAACAACTGATCGATGAATATCTTAATATTAAAACCACAAAATTTTATCCATAAAATAATATTCAATAAATTAATTCGTTTGAAATGTTTGTCGTTTTTCTTGAAATTATTAATTATTACTTCATTGATTTGATGTCTAATCAGACAATTGGGTCGAATTGAGAGATAGTTTGATATGAAATCATTTGAGTATTTAATCGTTTCATAGTATCGGAGATTCAATTCTACATAAACGAACTCAAATGAACAAAAATACCAGAAATATATTAAAGCTATAAATAATCCTGTATAATTTGTAACCATGCTTAATTCCGGAAAATATTTTTGTGTAACAGCATTAAAATAATTATACTGGGAACTCTTCTCCTTGTCAATGGAAGCAATGAAAAACATTATAAAGTGCAAATTAATTAAAACAAAAAATATTATTGAACTTAATTGACCATGTCTAATTCTTTTCTTCGAGAATATCTTTTCAAACTCATTGATTTCGTCTAACATTTCAAATATGGTTTCAGAAATACTTTTCATATAAAAATTGGAATAAATTCCATTTATACTTATTATAATAAAAACAAAATTCAAAAACTTTGTCTTAAACTCATTTTCAACAAATATGGCGCCAATTGATTGAAATAAAAAATAAATCATTTGTGTGTATATAAATCCAGTTAATATCTGATCCAAAGTCTTGTATTTTCCACTTAAGCCAAACAACATAAGGATATATTGAAATGAATTCATTATTTCTTATGCTTTCAACTTTTCCAATACAAATAAAATATGATTATCTTTATATACAACTTTAAATAAGGGGTAATTCCCAACTCTTAAAAATTCAATGAAACTTTTATGAATATTTTACTTAATTTATAGACAAAAACAACAATAATTCATCACTAATGTACCTATACATTACCTTTAATAAATTTTCACTACATTTACAAAGTAATATGTAATATATGTATTTGTTTTTCACCTAAGGATCGGTGAAGGGTTTTATTTTGTAATTCTCTAAGGGCTCGGGAAGGGTCGAAAAAATTGGAAAGGTTCCATCTCTAATTTTAATCATTTGTTTCTTTTTATTTTTTATAAAAGAAAATAATTGTTTCAAACATTTGTTTGAATAATAATTACAATATAAGACCCGATATAAAGAATACATGAAATGAATGTCTTTATATTAATCACATAATAATTACAAACTGTGAAACACATTTCGTCTGTCATTTGGTTTATTCTATTAATAATAATAGCATTTTCTGATAGTATTCTTGAGTTGCAATAAGTTTCAAAAAATTTATCATTTAATCGATTTCTAAATTCTTTAAAACTGTTTGGGATAATATCACAAACAACGCACAGAACACAAAGAATGGATAAACTTTCAATTAAAGTACAACAACTTATCGTTAAATATTTTATGGGATTTATTACAGCCAGACTTATAGAGAGACAATTGATTGAAGATATTAGTATTGTTACAAATATACCATTTGTTAAGAGTTTATTAAATGTTTGAATAGACTTTTGAGTTTCAGAAATGAATTTAAAAATTGTGTTTAAATTATTTTTTGAATTGAAATTAATCTCCAAATTCTTCAACTGATATGAAATGATTAAACTTTTGTATGCAATTAAGGCAATTAAAGTAACTTGTATATTAAATGCCAGATAATATCTAAAGATATCAAATATTAACCTAATTATCTCTTTAACTGTATTTAAATTATTTAAAGATTTATGTATTACTGTTGAGATAAAGGCTTCCAAAAGAAATCCCCACAAAAGTTGTATTATAATTATAGATAAAACGATTCTTTTCTCGACTTTTTTTGAAATATAGTCGAGATTTTGATTCTTGAGTTCTTTCAAAATACCTTTTCTTTTCACTATAAAAAATATGGCGTCAAATGCTAAGAGAGTGGCGAAACCAAGAAATCCGATGTTATTAATTATGAACAGAAAATTTCTTTTACCACGATTAATTGTGCCTTCACCAGTGTAAAATAAGAAACTTACATATTTATTTGTCGTCAAATTATAGAAATAGTATAAAATGAGACAAATATTTAAAAGTGCGCATAAAATTTGCAATACTTTCTTCAAAATATTATCTTGGTAATTTACTATTATCCCGTTTATTTGAAAGTAAAGAAGAATATATTTTAATCCAGATCGTTCTGCCATTTTATACATTTATATATACAAAATGAGTAAAATTTAGTAAATGAGATGAATTGGAAATAAATGTTTTAAATAAAATATATAAATAAAATGCTTTCTTATAATTTCTTTTAATTTATTAAAGTGCGTTTACCTTTTTCTGTTGACATATTGCAAGTTTATTTTGCCAAAGAAAAACAATCATTGATTAAACTTTTTACACGAAATTAATGTTTGTAAAGAATTTCATTTTTTATGACCAGAGCTCAGAATATTAGTCAAAAACAGGTCTGTAGTGGTAAATCCTAAACTTCTGAGATTAAAAATATATATTCCATACGGAATACTCTTTGGGAATCAGATAATAATTAGCTAAAAGTGATTATTTGAGGGGTAATCGACTATTTTTGACAGTTTTGCAATTTTAGTGAATTTTTGCATAATTCTGGATATAATAGGATTTCTCAAAACATGTTTTTAATTAATGAAAGTAAGAGCTTTCATCATGTGATGACAAATGAGGTAAGGTTTTCAAATAAAATCTGATTAATAAATTGTCAGATTATATAATATCATTATTTGCTAGATAATTCTAATTAGAAATAGAACTTTTTAGCCCTTAGACCCTAAGGGTTTTTCCAGACCCTAGGGCAAGGGTCGGGAAGGGTTTTAAATTCTTATATAAGGGTTTAATTTTCATAAAAAGTAGGCCCTTAAGACTCTTAAAATATTCGTAATTTCTAAAATCTATATATTATATACAACAATGTTTTTGATTGAAATTAAATCAAATTTATTGATCCCAGGACTCTTATTAACAGACCACAGATCAAGTTTTAAACATAAATAATCTTGACAAATTACTATTTATTTGGAAATTAATATTTTTAATGAATCATTACTAATGATTTATATAATAATAAAACATTAATTTCTTTATTAAGGGTTTAAAGAGCATACAAATCAAGGGTACGGGTTTGGAAATTTACCTAAGGATCGGGGAAGGGTTTTATTTTGTAATTCTTCAAGGGTTCGGGAAGGGTAAGGTAGGGAAAAATTGGAAAGTTTCCATCTCTAATTCTAATCATTTTTTTATTTTTATTAAAGAAAATAATTGTTTCAAACATTTGTTTGAATAATAATTACAATATAAGATCCGATATAAAGAATACATGAAATGAATGTCTTTATATTAATCACATAATAATTACAAACTGTGAAACACATATCGTCTGTCATTTGGTTTATTCTATAAATAATAACAGCATTTTCTGATACTATTCTTGAGTTACAATAAGTTTCAAAAAATTTATCATTTAATCGATTTCTAAATTTTTTAAAACTATTTTGAATAATATCACAAACAATGCACAGCACACAAAGAATGGATAGAAATTCAACTGAAGTAACACAACTTAGAATTAAATATTTTGTGGGATTTATTACCGCCAGACTTATAGAGAGACAATTGATTGAAGATATTAGTATTGTTACCAAAACACCGTTTGTTAAGAGTTTGTTAAATGTTTGAACAGACTTTTGTGTTTCAGAAATGAATTTAAAAATTGTGTTTAAATTATTTTTTGAATTGAAATTAATCTCCAAATTCTTCAACTGATGTGAAATGATTAAACTTTTGTATGCAATTAAGGCAATTAAAGTAACTTGTATATTAAATGCTAGATAATATCTAAAGGTATCAAATATTAACCCAATTATGTCCATAACTGTATTCAATTTATTTGAATATTTATGTATTATTATTGAGATAATGCCTTCCATAAGAAATCCCCACAAAAATTGAATTATAATTACGAATAAAGCGATTCTTTTCTCGACTTTTTCTGAAATATAGTCGAGATTTTGATTCTTCAGTTCATTCAAAATACTTTTTCTTTTCACTATAAAAAATATGGCGTCAAATGTTAATAGAGTAGAGAAACCAAGAAATCCGATGTTATTAATTATGAATAAGAAATTTCTTTTACCACGATTAATTGTATCTTCACCAGTGTAAAATAAGTTACTTACATACTCTTTTGACGTCAAATTATAGAAATAGTATAAAATGAGGTAAATATTTAAAAGTGTGCATAAAATTTTCAATATTTTCTTCAAAATGGTATCTTGGTAATTTATTATAAGCCCGTTTATTTGAAAGTAAAGAAGAAGATATTTTAATCCAGATCGTTCTGCCATTTTATACAATTATATAACAAAATTAGTAAATGAGACGAATTGGAAATAAATGTTTTAAATATAATATATAAATAAAATGTTTTCTTATAATTTCTTTTAATTTATTAAAGTATGTTTACCTTTGACTGTTGACATATTGCAAGTTTATTTTGTCAAAAGAAAAACAATCATTGATTAAACTTTTTACAAGAAATCAATGTTTGTAAAGAATTTCATTTTTTATGACCAGAGCTCAGAATATTAGTCAAAAACAGGTCCGTATCGGTAAATCTTATGCTTCTGAGATTAAAAATATATATTCCGTACAGAATATTCGTTGTGAACCATATTATAATTAGTTAAAAATGATTATTTGAGGGCTAATCCACTATTTTTACAATTTTGCAAATTTTGAAAATTTTTACATAATTTGGAATATAATAGAATTTCTCAAAACATGTTTTTAATTAATGAAAGTAAGAGCTGTCATCACAGATGAGGTAAAGTTTTCAAAAAAAAAACAATTTGATTAACTAATTGTCAGACGATATATGATATCATTCATCGAATTACAATAAAAGGTTTAATACTAATATTAATAAACATTAATTCAATGGTGAAATTTTAACTCATATTTCAATAGTTTTTGAATTATTATCCATTATTTCAATTATTAATTATTTGTATAACAAAAAAAAAATGCTTAAAATATTTACTATTATTTACTTATTTATAGTCAATATTTGCAATTCAGGTAAAAGTATTGATAATTATATTAAAATTCATAATAAAATGATATACTTTTCAGAAGACTATTACACAAATGAGTGTCAAAACAATTGGTTTAATTACAAGAATAGAAAATGTGTTAAAGTATGGAATGAGTCTAAAGTGAATTACACGGAAGCCATATCTAAGTGTCATTCTATGAATGCAAGTCTTGGAACCATTGAATCAGAAGAGGAAAATCTTTTCCTAACTTCACTTCTCTATGATTTGGAACCTGAAGTCAAAGGGCTATACATTGGTCTCAAAAGGAAAGTAAGAAACGATAGTTATGTCAATGAGTTCGAGTGGACAGGAAATGTAGATCTCAAGTATGAGAATTGGGCGCCGG